>JAMKQA010029827.1:0-18986 GCA_024699735.1 Posidonia australis
TTTTCTTCTCACGAGCAAAACGGTATGCCGCTACTTCAACGGTCTGCCGTTTTCTCCTGAAACGGTATACCGTTTTTGGGACGGTATGCCGTTCACATACATTCTTTTCTTTTTCTCTTATGTTCCGGAATGCCGTTGCTTCTTCTGATTTTTCCTGAAACGGAATGCCGTTCCATCCACGGTATGCCGTTTTTGGTTTATCTTAGATTTTTGCGGAGTTTCGATTTACATTCCGAATTTTGCAGAAACGGTCTGCCGCTTTGATGCCGGTATGCCGTTTGAGTTTTCAAGATAAGACACTTATATCTTTTTCAAGTTATAATATTTTATGAAAATATGCACATGTAAATAATCATCAAAACTAATGTAATATTTCTAACACGGTGGAGGTGGTTGGGTTGCTGCGAAGGTCTGGGCGGTGGCGGAGCGACACGGAGGTGCTCGTGGTGACGCGGAGATGCTTCTGGAGGAGGTGGATCGGTGCTAGAGTATTTGGAGTACTCGGACGTGCTCTCGTTGACGAGTGGCGATCGACAACGTCAATGATGGAGCAACGGCAAGGTAGGGGGCTCCTGGTCTGCGAGAGGCCTAGGGAGGCTAGAAGGGAGAGGAGAAAAGAGGAGGAGGGAGGAGAGGCTTACGGCAGCCTCACCTGAGGTTAGGAGGCTCAAAGCCTCGCCGGTGGTGGTGAACCCACCACCGGAAGCGTCGTGACGGCAAGTAGGAGGCACCGCTCCATCGTGGCGCGCTCCAGAGGTCTAGAGGGTTCTAAGGGGGCATGCCATGAATTGAAACAGAGGGGAGAAAATGGAACCTGAGTGGTGTTGTCTCTCCAGGGTGCTCGACGGCGATGGTGCTCCGGTGATACGTCTGGCTACGACGACTCAACGTTTCTGGACTACGGAAAAGGATGGGAGAGGAGTTGTGGATGTGGGGCTCTGGATCAGGACTAGCTCTTGGGGCTGGATCGTGCAGGGAGAGGCTGGAGGCAGATGGATCAGAAGGCTTTGAAAGTTTTTTTTTCGCCGACGGCAGGTGGCTTTATACCCCGACGAGGTTCTTCGGAGTCGTTGATCCTCCTCCTCAGCCACTGGGCGCCGTGGGATCACGTGCTTGTGTCGGAGGAAGTTGGCCAATGATCACGGAGGCTGAGATCTACTCCAGATTCCTTGGGATTGCTCGCCGAAGTTGTCGTCGAAAAAATAGGTTCGTCGGAATTATTTTTTGACTTTCCTAAGTTTTGAATTGCATTTTTGAATGAACAGTGTTGGGCTTAACAGGCTTAGGATTTTGGGATTTTTGTTTTGATTTTTATTTTGGGATTTTTAGGGTTTTTTAGGGTGTTAATTTTAGATTTTCAATTGGATTTTGTGGGTTTAGTTTAATTTCTTAATTTTGTGATTTAGGGTTTAATTAGGGTTTTAATTAGTTTAGGGTTTTTATTTTATGATTTTTTTAGGGACTTTTAGGGTTTTGGCTTTAAGTTTTTTTTAAATTAGGGTTTTGAATCTTAATTTAGGCTTTTTTAATTAAATTTATGATTAAAGTTTAATTAGGGTTTTGATTAGTTTTAGGGTTTTTATTTTATTTTTATGATTTTAATCATTTAGATTTAGGGTTTTGGATCTCAATTTGGAATTTGGGTTTAATTAGGGTTTATGGTTTTAATTTAGGGTTTTTGTGTTTTAATTAGGTTTTATGTTTATTTAGCGTTTTTGTGTTTTAATTAGGGTTTTTGGATCGAATTAGGATTTTAATTGGATTTTATTTAATTAGGGTTTTTATTTGATTATTTAGGATTTTTATTGGATTTTAAGTGGGTTTTAAATGGATTTAATTTCATTTTACTTAATTAGGGTTTTTATTTGATTAGTTAGGGTTTTTATTCGATTTTAAGTGGATTTAATTGGATTTAATTTCATTTTGACTTGAATTAGGGTTTTGTTTTATTAATCCGATTTTAAGTGGATTTTATTTGATTTGTTTGGTTTCAAGTTTAATTGGGTCAGAGTGGGCTAGTGTGGGCTTGGGTAGGTTAGGGTTTTGGGTGGTTGAAACCAAAGCATCATCCAAAGGAGCCTATTGCCAAGTGACTTCAAAATTGGGGTGTCTACACTTCCCAAGGAGGGGTTGGCTCTATAAGGGTTCTCTAGGTGGGAGAATTGCGGGACTGCGCGGCTCCTGCACAGGGTGACACGTCATGGCAATGCAGACGCCGTTGGTGACTCTTCAGTGGACTGCTTATGGCTAGAGTTTGTTGCTTGGCGCCTGACTTTCCGACTCACTGTGTGTGGTTTTGGCCATCGAGGGCCTTTGCTTGTGGTTTTGGGTTATAGAGCCCTAGTTGTGGTTTTGACCGGTGTGGACCTAGTTTGTTTGCTAAAAGAATTTAAAAGAAAATTAATCATTGTTTTGTTTTTCGTGAGGTGCGTGCTGGGTGACTTCCGTTACTCATACGTTTTCCTCGTGTTTTTAGGTTGCAGGTGCAGACATGCAGAGGGTTTAGCATGGTGCATATAGATCAGAGTCTCGTAGGCGCACACACAGGTTCCTGGTAGTTTAATATTTTTTTGTTTAGCTTTAATTTCCTGTAATTTAATTTGTTTTAAATTGTTACTAGGAATTCGAGGTGTGATAATGTTGTAGTAGAATTATTAAGAAGAAGTATAAAATCAATATTAAATGGTAAATTATTTCATTGTAGGTGTTGTTATCATATCTTAAATTTAATTGTACAAGATGATATAGAATGCATTAGGCCATATATAGAAAATATAAGAAAAGCTATTTTATTTATTCAAACATCAGCTAAAAGATATCAAGATTTTAGATATGTATATGCACAAAATGATTTAAAACCTAAAAAATTTAAGTTAGATGTTCCAACATAAATGGAACTCAACTTATGATAAATTCATGTATACCTTATAATCATATAATTACAGAATTTTATAATGCAAAATCTAATGATTTTTTAAATGATGAAGATTAGCAAAATTCTAATATAATTCATAAATTTTTAGAACCATTTTATAATACAACTAGACAATTATCTGGTCAATATTATCTAATAAGTTCTCTACTTTTAATTAATTTATTTAATATTACAAATACTTTTCAATAATATAGGAATATTCCAGCTTTTGTAGATATTATTAAATCAATGGAAACTAAATATAATAATTATTAGAGTGAGTCTTCGATGTGGACATGTTTAGCTTTAATTATGGATCCTAGACATAGATTAGTTAATTGTATGATAGTTATAAATGATATTTTTAGTAATATGAATAAAAATGAGTATATAGATTCATTTAATGATAAAATAAAGATAACTTTATATAATTTATTTGAAGAATATGTTAAAAATTATGGTGAAAGTAGTAGTAGTGGTCGAACATCTAGTTTTTTAGGAACACAAACAAGTAATAGTAGTGGTAATTCTTTATAGAGTAGATTAGATAAAAAGAAGGAAAAATATGTAAAATCAACTACAAATAATAAATTAGATAATTATTTAGAATTCCCAATTACTTTTAGTGATTTAGAAATAAATAACTTAGATATATTAAAGTAGTGGTTTACTACAGCTATTAGGTTTCCTATAGTAGCAAAAATGGTAAAAGATTTACTAACGATTCAATCGTCAACTGCGGCGTCGGAATCTGCATTTTCTACAGGAAAAAGTGTATTAAATGATAAAAAATGTAGATTATCAGATAAGTCTGTAGAAACCTCCGTTTGCTTAAATGATTGGTACGATGTAATTGACCGTCTTAAGGATTGAACTTGAATTTTGAATTAGAAGACGACGATGTAGCATCAACTTCAACAGACAAAACAGATTGTACAAATGATTAAATAATGATGTAAAAGTGTAAAAATAAGGAATGTAAAAAAAATATGATGTAAAACGTATTTTATATTTTTTATGTATTTTTTTAATATATTTAAAATATTTTTTATTAATAAAAAAAATTAATTTAAAAATTTTAATTTTGACCAAATGAATCGACTCAATTCCGACCCACCAGGTCCGCAACTTGGTCCATCGGTAAACCTTGATTCGTACCAGACTCATGAAAAGAGGTCTGATCTAGTCCAGCCTACGGACCGCTATGGCCCAATCTAGGTCTGGACGGACCCAACGTGGTCACATTCCAAGTCTAGTCGTAGAGTGATAATGGGCACGGCTAAAATTCCTAAATTTAACGATAACATCTAGACATGTGCTTATAAAGCCGGAATTTTTTTGACACGGGGGTCTTTTCCCTCATTTCTTCGATTCCTTCCGCACTCCTCCCAAAATCCCCACCGCCTTCTCCCCAAGCCAAACTCTTCTCTCTTCTTCTTATTCCTCTTCCTTCAGCCGCCTAAACCCTTCCTTTCTTCTTCTTCTCTATCCCATTTCTCCGAACCCTAGAAATGAGCAACTTCCACGTCTGAAGTCATCGGCCGCGGGAAGGATTCGATGAGTTCTTCCCCTTCGATCTCTTCTAGGGATTGGGGATAATCGAAATCGAGCTCTTGGACCTCCACTTTCTTTGTTCTCACCGTGTTCACGCGATTTGTTGTGTTTCAAACGGTTTATAAAGGGAGGAAGAAGAAGATGCTCGAGTACTACGCCATCAAGAGCATCGACAAGTCCCATAGGATCAAGGTCCTTGAAGAGTCGATTTTTCTTGTTTATCACTTTCTTCTTTGGTTTAGTCGATGAAACTTTGTTGCATCCTTTTTTTTTCCTTTTTTTTTAAGATTCGGAGGATGCGTTGTACAATGAACTGTGGCATATTGAGCAGGTCGGGTTCTCCCTCAACCTCAAATTTACACCTTTTTGCATAGCTTCTGCTGCTGCATTTTCTTCCACTAGAGGACCCGTTTTCTTGTCTAGTTCTGTTTGGTGGTGTTAAACTTGATGGGTTTTGCGAGTTCTGTAAGAGTTTTATTTTCTAGTTCTATTTAGTAAAGACTTGATTTTGTTTGAAGGTGAAGAGGCCCCAGAACAGAGGTATATACATCGTAGAAATTTCATGTTTCATGATATGTTTGTGAATAATTTCTGGTGTTTGCAATTTATGATGTTATAGGTTCACTGGAACCATTGTTGGCATGGGAGATGCTGATTCTAGTAGATGACCTGAGTCAAAATGGAGATGACTCAAGGTACTGCCTTTGTCATATTACCTTCTGGTTTTCCATAACTTATATCATCCTTGGAATTTGACTTCAGAATCTATATATCCCAGTTCAATCTATGCCAAACTGAAAGGCCTTACCAACCAACATGATTGCAAATAAATTGTTAAGTTGCTTCCCTAACAATTACAGTCTTCCAGGGCACCTTTTAATTTTCTAATGATGTTCTTTGTGCAAGCAAGCCAATTGGGTTGCGGAAATATTGAGTTGCATATATTTGAGGGTCAATTTGGAGACCTCATTCCAGATTTGGTGGTGTTATCTCGCAGCTTGAATTGGCAGCACCAGCTTTGCGAATCCAAGGCCCAATCCAGATATTAAAACCCTTTTTGTTGATCATTCCTGTGGCCAACCAGATGGTGCCCATGTCCCATCACAGGCTAACAAATAACAATCCACTACTTGGAACGATACCAAAAGCTGGAGGCTTTCCTCCACTGGGTGCACATGGGATAAATCACAAAACATTTTATTTATTGTATCAGTGATTTAGCTTCACAGAATATCTGTAATCTCTTCATGTAGGTCAGGTTGACAACACATTTAACTTGGTAAAACACTTTCCCTGAATGCAGCCTTTTCAACCCACAGCAGTTCCTACTCCTTTAGCTTGCTGGATGTCTACTGTAACACATCCAGCTGTTTCTAGTGGAACTATTGGAGTTGGTGCTCCTACAGCTTAGTGTAATCTTGCTTGTCCGTTGTGCTGCTAGAATTATCTTTCAATTAAATTCCGAAGTGAACTATTGATTTCTTTGGTATTACTTTGATGCAGCTTCACTCTTGAAGCATCCTAGGATTCCAACAAATCCTGCCGTAGATTACCAATCAGCAGACTCTGATCATGTAACCAAAAGAATAATGTCCCTTGGGATATCCAGTGAGGTAACCTAAATATATGCACAATATAGAACCTAGTGGCTCATGCTACAAGTCATCACACTGCTGAAGCACACAAATGTGCTTTCAATCAATGGAATTTGTCATTGACTTCCATGTGATATTTTGCTATGTTTTGCTGGTAAATTAACCTGTAAATATAATGCCAGTACCATATCCAGGCGAGAACCATAATCGAGTATTGTACTCTCCTGAAGACTTGCCTAGGTCTGTGGCACAGACACTAAGCAAAGGCTCAAATCCTATGAGCATGTACTTTCATCCTATTCTGCAGACTATACATGAAAGGAAATCGAAAATGTTAGTTAAAGGAAAACTAAGGAAATAGAAATTAATGGAATTTATTTTCTATTAGACCAATTTTATGATATTTGTGTCTATCATTGGAAATAAATAGAAAATAAAGTTTATGTGTTTGTGCCAGTCAATGAAAATAGAAGTAAAGTAGTTTTAATTTATCCAAAAAAACATAAATGTCATCAATTTTGCTATAGAAATCACGTAATCAATGAAATCACATAGAATTAGCAATATTAATTCGTATCTGATCAACTATTGCTTTTTTATGTTCTTAAGATAATCCCATAGTTTTTGTATATTTCTTTAGCTGTTTCTTCTTCTTCTTCTTCTTCTTCTTTTTCAGTTTGTACTTGGTTTAAAACTTGATCGTTCAGTATCCATTTCATTTTCCTTTAACTCATTTTCAAGATTTTTGGTAAATCAGTTTTTTCTTCCCAATGAATGAAATTGTGTAGCAAAAAAATGACATACTAATACCATACTTGTGCTAGCAAGACCACCTTTCCATTGACATAACAAATAATCTAAATTTTAAATCTAATTTCTCAACCAGACAGTTACAACAAACACACTGAAGGAGATAACAAGTATCTCTATTCATTTTAAAGATGGAATCAATCAATATAGTCAAACCAATCATTCAATTCCTTTAACAAAAAAACTTATGTCTTTCAATTTCCATTGATCACTTACCATTCCTAATATGATCCCACCAATGAATTTTTTTTTAAAAATTTATTATCCAAGTATAAATATTCCCATCATATTCGAAAATATTTATTTAAAAAGAGATTTGAAATTTAGATACTACTGTAACTTTAGAACTCAATCAAAATCAAAAAATTTAAATAGATTCACACATTTTTGGAAAAAAAACACAAATATGCAGCCATCTGGCTTTGTTACAACCATCCATCCATCCATCCATCATTGTCTAAAAAACTTGACAACAGAGGAGGAGAAGGAATTGAGCAAACGAAGCTACTAGAGTTGAGGAAGTAGGACTTCTTCCCAGAGCCATCTTTCAACAATTGGTTTGACTACGTCGCAACCCTCTCTTCCACCCTCCCTTGCCTTGGCAATCGTGTCTTACACTGCTCCGACAACGTCGATGAGCTTGACGTCCTCCACCACTATAGTGAGAATGCCTTGTGCAAGTGCCTCACTTGGTGAGACCTCACCTGGCTCGACTTCGACACCATCAGTGGTAGTGGCATCTTCATCATTACGGGACAAGAGGCCAAGTTCGACGTCGGCGTTGCCATCATCCTCTCCTATGTTGCCGTTGGCTTCTCCACGTTACTCTCTGTCTTCTGCTGCATCGAGTTCCGCCACACTCCTCCCTCCCTCCTAGAAGAAGCTTTGTTGCGCTCCTCCCTCGCTTGTCTGTTGGGATCTATCGTGAGAGAGGTAAGAAGGAGGCAAAGGAAGAAACAAAGGAGGGTGAGTGTGAAGGAGAACGAAGAAGAAGGAGAAGAAGGCATGATGAACATTTCTGGTGGAATTCCTATCTTAACACACGGAAATAAAAATCCTCTCCCTTTTTATACTCTAAATGAACTGAAAGCATTTTCTTTCCTGATGAAGGTACAACCATTAGTTAAAAAAGTAGTCAAAGGATGATATTTGCTTTCCTTTGGTAAGTTGGTTTCTTTTGGTTCAATCTATTATATTTTATAGTTACATCTGCCATTTTACTTTTTTCTAGGTGCTTTGTTGGCTGACTGATGCACTGTTATGATCGTATAGTTGATAGAAATGTTGGAGATATTGGGCTATGGGACGTTGGTAGTCGAGAGAGGCTGGTTCTGAAGAATTTTAAGGTTTGAAAACTAGGACAATGCTCCATGTCTCTTCAGGTTTGTAACTATAGAATGAACATTAATGGTCAAATGGTTGTATTTTACCACTCAGATTTGTTCTTATTCTTTTGACTTGTTAAATCTGAAATTCAATCTTATTGGAATGCAGGCTGCTCTAGTTAAAGAACCAGGGGTATCAGTTAACCCCATCATATGGAGTCCTGATGGCTCTTTGTTTGGTAAAATTGATTTCTGCAACATTGATGGACCTCAGTTCAATTACATCATGACTTGAAAACAAAACCTACTTCAACATGTGAAAGATGGAACAATCAACTCAAAACCATTGTATATCTATGGTCACTACTTCAAATTATATATCCTCTTAAACTGAATTTCTAGGTTGTTTACTTAACCATTTCAGTATATATATTCACTGTTCTGTTGACCCTCAGTATAAAAAACTATGTCCTTGTTGGAATAACATGCTTTTTGAAATTGAACTGAAAGGTACAGGGAAGGATGGCTAGGCATGTGTGGTAAATGGCAACAATTATACCTCCACCATCAGATATTCAAACTCTTTCCACAGTTTGCTTATTTTCAGTTTCAAGTTAATTGAAATGGCCATAGTCAACTCTGAACTTGGCTTAACCCCAAATAACGTTGGAGAAGTTATACGACCCAGTATACCTCAATTGACCTCCCAGAGAAGGAAGGTAAGCATTTATTGTTCATTCTTTACCATAGACAATGTGTTTGGTGTAATGCAATAATTGGTTGAATTTGCTTGTTCATGTCTAGAAATCTAGTGATTCTGTACATTTTTTGTTTTAACAAACAAGATCTTCCCACAATGTTTGTTTTCTAGAGTACATATTTTATGTAATTAAAAGATATCTCAATTCTCACGTTACTTCAAGTTGTTCTCTAGAAATATTTTATGAATGTTTGTTCATGTCTACAGTATATTGTTAGTGTTACTTTAAGTTGTTTTCTAATAGTCCATAACTAAAAACCTTTTAGTGTCACTAAACTTATTTGTGCCATATGATGGAGCAGTTGTCATCTACCACTAAAGAAATTATAAATAATTGTCATTTGCTGTGTGTGCTTCTGATAGAACCTGAAGTTCTCTATGAAGTTTGAACAGATTCTATGAAGCATCTTCCTAGAATATGACACACTTCAATGACTTTAATTAATTTCTCTTGATATAAAAATTATCATCTTTAACTCTTGACCACTTCTTAACCAACAATGCTAACCTTGCGCATGGACAGGGAAACTTTCTGAAAACGGAGTCAAGTTTATCCAAATCAAGGAAAATTTTAGAATAGACTTCCTGTTAAACGACTCAAGCAATGCCTCAAATTGAATTAAATGATCCAGTGCATCTTTTGTTGTCCAGAGGAAACATTTCTAGGTTGGCATGTACAGAACCAAGTGTCACCCATCCATTCATTTTATCTCAACTTCTTCTGAAGAAGTTTTTAGTTTAAAATATTCATGCCAATTCCAGTGTTTCAAAAACTAAATTAGTTGGTCGACTATGTGATCAATTTGGGGCAAAAAATTTGGGTAACGAATTCATTATCATGACCAAGATTTGGACTATTAGTATGTCAGTAATTATTGACAGTTCTATATAGCAAAATGTTGAATCTCATGAGGGCTTCTGATATTGTAGTAGCTTCTTAATCATGATGTCTATGGTTAGGTTTGTATTTGGTAGAAGCAATATTGCTTGTGCAGCTCGTCCTAAAGGACTAGTGCCCCTCTGTTTTCTACAGTTGTAGGCTCCTGACTTTGATAAGGAATCATGTATTAGTAGAACAACTGGTTACTGCAAAGAAATCACAAGAATCCAACACAATAACAGATCATAATCAAAGAAAGCTACGAGTCCAACATATTTAACGACGGAATCGATCAATGTGGGTTGGGGTGGGGTGGGGGAGGGCGGACGATGGCGGACCTGTAAGATGCGGACTGGAATCAAGAGAACGTTGGCCCTTTCCGCTTCTAGAAGACTGTGGAGGTTGCGTCCGGAAGCGGGAGGAGGACGTCGGAGGAGGATGTTGGAGGAGGAGGCATGCAGTGGAGGAGGAGGAGGAGCATAGAAGAGGAGGAGGCAGATGGGTAAAATTAGGGTAATAAAGAAAGGAAAACGACCCCGTGCATCGGTATTTTAGATCTGATTTAGCGAGGGAAAATAGCGAGGACATTTCCTCTCTAATAAAAAGCGAGGACATTGTGAGAAGGACTCCTCGCTAAATACTCGGAAAATTATTGCGAGAAATACTCCTCGCTAATTCCCTGCTATATGTCCTCTCCATATGTTTGCGAGGACGTTCCTCGCTATTTTCCCTCGTAAAATGTAGATTTTCTAGTAGTGCTTGCTTTTGTTGGTTCCATGATATAATGTTTTGACATGCTATTTGTAATTGTATGTAGAGGTTCTAGGACAAGCTAGGGCACTAGTATAAGCGGGCACGACAGGCCTAGGTAAGGCTTCCTACTCTGTTAATTCATCTTGTAACCGCTCTTTTGCTGTTAGTTGATAAATTTTCTGCTTTTCAGGCACGATGGGAGGCATTTCTGGTCGTATGCTTACTAACTTAGTCTTTCTGTTAAATAAATGTTTACATTTTGAGTTTGTAATTATTTGAATGTCTATTGTTGACTTGTTTATTGCCTTTCAGGGTGTAGGCACCAGGGCTGAGGTTGTCACCGAGAGTAGTGGCAAGTTCAATCTTGGGCTAGACAAGGAAGATGTTTCTGGAGGTGAGGACTTGATTGGTGCCTCCAACTTAGTTGTTGGATCTTCTCTGGCTCGACCTGTGTTTGCCCAGACTACTAGGAGGTTTCGTCGTAGGGCTGCCCACCAACTCATTTCTACTGCTCGGAGGGGTGAGGGCGGTGACTCAGAGGACGATTAGAGAATCTAGCTACCATTTCATTTCTATTTTTGTTTTCTCCTATTTTAAAATAGTCTTGTAAATATTGAATGATGCTTGGGTGTTTAATAGTTGATTGATGATATTTGATATGCCGTTAACCATTTTGGAAAAGCTTGTATGTGTTAGTTACTCTAACATGTGGGTGCTATATTGCTTGTTCTTCTATTTTTTTTGTCAAACTGCACTAGCAGGGTGAGCCAAGGAAATGGGCTGCTCCCTGAAAAATTCCCTAGAAATGGGTAGCTCAAATGTGGGATTTGTAATGTCAAAAGAGAAGATTTTTTCTGACTCTTTCCCTTGTTGGTGCTTGAGGAGAGTTACGCTGACCCATGTGTTCCTATAGTGGCATTGGGTGGCCTTTGCACTAGCATTTTTTGAGCCTGCTGATGGACTAGACTGTTCTGCCTCTACTACTACCATGCCTTTATTGGTATGTACTGTCTTTTTCGAGTTTTCTAATTTTTTTGTATTTTTCTATTGAGTTGGCTTTATTTGGCAGTTGTCACTCTACTAGTTGTTTTGACAATCACCACCTTGGCTCCCTGTTGAGCCTAAACTAGAGTTTTTTTTTACCATTTAGACTCGTCTCCCAGCTGTTGGGAGATTAACTCGCTTGATCTAGTGAAGATTGATTCTTCCTCTTCGAGGGCCTTGACAACCGATTGATCTTGGGACTCTTGTAGGGTGGGTGCGGTGGTTTGCCTTATAGCAATTACCTTGCCCTTCTTGGTCTTGTCCTGTTTTGTTGCATCCTCTGCTAACATGATGAGCTACTCTTGGATTAAAACTTCCAAGTCCTGGAGCATTGTGTCCACTTGGGCATCTATGGCCGCTCCGTCCTCCTTATCAGAGGCAAGATCGACATAGTAGGCCTATGCAAGCTCATGCTTCCTATAGCTTGAGCTTTCTGTGCCTGGCACAACACTTCTACTTGTGAGCTAAATTGGGATCGATAGTGATGGAACCAAAAGGATAACTACATGCTCCGGCGGGTGCGTGGATGAAGTTACTACACCTGGTTGTTGGACTGATTGTTTGGACAATTGGGCTGCTTGTTATGCCTTCTACTGGTGTAGGTGGTGGATTTGTGGAGGTGAACTATGCTGTTGGCCATGTTGGCTACGCGAAATCTGTGGTAGTGTCGGATGGAGAGGCTGGTGGTATTGCATCTGCTGTGATAACTACTGTCGAGATGACAAGGGATAATGATAGAAGTACTAACCTAGGCAGTGCTGGCCACTACTGCTACCTACTGTTGCTCAAATCTTTGCACTCTACATACGAGGGATCTTCATCTGAATAATAATCCTTAGTTGTGACCCATTCTTTTGCATCTAGTGAAACTCCCTACTGTTGTGCTACACCTACCATGGTTGAACTGTGGTTGGGGTCGTGAATCTCTATGTTGACGAATTTAGTCAAATCAGAAGGAATGGAGAGCTCCCTCATCGTCAATAGCTGCAGGGATCTCTTCACTCCACAACAACGATTGGCTTAGTGATCCCTTGGCCATTCCACTTGAGGGGTGTCCCTTTCTCGTACTTCCACCTTTGGCAAAAATTTTCAACCATCAGGAAAGGGTTGCTGCTACATAGAGGTGGGTAGTTGCCATTCTTAATGTCGAGGATAAAGTTAACCAACTCAAACCGATTAACGTGATACAACAAATCAGAGGGCTTGGATTCGAATTGGACAGTTTGCAAGGTGATAGAAGATATAGCATTGACCCTCTCCTTCTCGAAATTTTTGGCCATGATGGTAATGATGCAATTATCCCAGCCAAACTTTATCATGCGATGGAGAGTCGACAAAATAACCTGATGCTTGTGTAGCCAAGGTGCCCAAGCAGGAGATTGAACGAAGGCTTGAGATCCACAACGTAAAACTCTACGCTGAACTCAACCGGGCCAATGATAATGGGGATGACCAGGAGACCCAACACGTCATGGTACATGTTATCAGACGACGTCATACCCTTCACTGCTGGTGTGACATCCTCGGCTTTGAATCTAAGCTTGCTTGCTATGCATAAGAGGTAGACATTCAAGCCCACACCATTGTTCACCAGGGTTAGGGGAATTCAAAAGTTTTAATACTATGCAGTTATGAACAATGGCTGGTTGTGGTTGGTTCCTATCGAAGACAATTCTTGCATGGAGAAAGAAATGATCTAGGGTGTGGCAATCATTCCTACCATGGTTTCTAAGGTCATTGGCTCAATGAAGGGGGATACATGGGCGGCCCGAAAGACTCGATGGAAGGCCTCCCTATGCTCAACTGAGGTGTGGATAAGGTCCTAGATTTAAATGTCTGCTTTGACTTTCCTTAGTTGAGTAGTAATATCGACTATGGGCTTGCTAGTGGCTGTTGTGGCAGATTTGGGTGGAGCCTCCTTGGTGATGGGCTGGAGAAGATGGCTTTCTAGCTGTGGCGGAATGGGGATTGGTTTCTTGGGCACTAGGGAAAGCCTCGTACACTCGGCTTGATCCCGTGACCTCTGCACACATTTCTATGGTGTAGTAATAGGGCACACGATGGGTGTCTTGGGTCATATTAATGACCATAGGTGCACGAGCAGCCAACTTCAATTGGGCTATAGGTAAACTTGCTATAGGGGTTGTTGATGGTGGAATGGTTAGGTATGCTCTGGTATGGGCTTGGCTACCAAGCAGATTGGGGTGATGGGAGAAGGCTACATGGTGGGATGTGTTGCCACATGCTTCTGCTTGGTGGTAGGCATGATCATGTTTATTGTGGACCTCGAGTCTTTGAGAAAAGAGTGATACAAGAGGTGTGGAAAGGGGGTAGAGAAATCCTAGATAAGATCATAGGGGTCTCAAACTGACGTGTTAGACCCAACAGAAAAGAGGGTGTGAATCGTTGAAGTCTCTAGAGTGCCCGAATAGGCATGCTCGGGCAAGGGCTAGCTAATTATACTAGGCTGGGGTGGTGCTCGTGTTGGTGCTGGTGTTCATGCTAATGCAGGCATAGACTTTGCCTCCTGTGTATCGATCACAATGACCTTTCGGTCGATCAAGCTCTAAATGGCATTCCATAAAGTGAAACAGTTGTCCATTGAATGTCTCACGACATGATGGAAATTGCAGAATAGACTCTCTTTGTACCACCTTGGAAAGGGATTCAACGCTAGGCAAATTTCCAGAAATCTCAAGAGTGACTGTACCTTGGGAGGAACGATGCTGAGGGGCTCGACCAAAGGGGTATACTCCTATTTTGGGTGTTGAGGTCATCCTTGTCCATGGTACGATCCTTACCTTGCTAGTGTGATAGGATACATTGGCTTGATGGTGGTGGTGATGTGAGGGGTGTGACTTGATGCTGAGCTGGAAGGCTCAGTTCATTAATAGGTGCAACAAGGGATCTGACATAGGCAATGGTGTTCTTGGGGGGATCCCACCTCTTGTTGAAGTTGTTGCTGGTGTCACTGTTGTTGTTGCTACTACTTCTAGTGTTGTCATTATGGTTGGTGGAGGTGGCCATCTTGGTTAATGAGGTGAGTGCAGGGAAACTGCCACTACGCAGTGAGTTTTCCATGCTAGCGCCAACTCAGATCAAGGATGCAAAGGTGGTGATTGGCTGGATGCTCAGTAGAGCCTTGATGGCTAGCTGTGCTCCATGGATGACCATTTTGATAGACTCCTCGTCAGAGGGCCTATCATGAACCTGTGAGACAAGGGTGTACACTTGCTCGACATACTCTCTAAATGGCTCGTGGGGCTTCTACTTAGTGGCAGCCAAGTCTTTGTGGATTGGGACTAGGTTGAGGTTGAAGGAGTACCGCTCCAGGAATGCCTTGCTAAGGTCATTCCATGTCTTGATCAATGCCATGTCCAAGGAAGTGAACCACTTCAGGGAAGGACAAGTAAGACGTTTCTAGAATTGACGTATCAGGAACCTCCCATCAGCCTAAAGCTGTGTGAGGTCCCCATAGTATGCTCTCAAATGCAAGATTGGTCAACCTTTATCATTGTACTTTCAAAGTCCGTGACTTGGAAGTTCGACGAGAGAATTGGCTCTAGAAAGTAGCAGAGGTCTCAAAACCGGTAAGACTGGCAGTCACTGCCCTACACTTGTTGAAGTGCTCTTTCTAGATCGCTCATCCTTGTCAGGAGAGCTTCCAATGTCACTACTGCCAAAGTTGGTGCAGATGGGGCGATTCCCGTGTATAACGTTTGAGTCGCATTGATTACGCATGGGGAAGGTGGTAGGCACCCCCTTACGCCCGATGAATCAATCTTTCTCAGCCATATCACGGACATGTGAGACTATGTAGGCATTTGATTTCCATTCATGTTTGCCATTAAGCATGATGATGCAAAGATAAAAGGATGCAAGGGGAGTAAAGCAAGGTAGAGAGGACATGTTAATCAAAGGAATGAAGAATATAAAGTTAAGAAGCTTGATGATGAAATGACATTAAGAAAATCACAAGCAATGGAATCAATCTGGATGGGCAAAAGTCCTTAGAAAATCTGCATAACAAGGATGCACAAGCCTGCCGTGGGCTAGGAATAAGCATCAGACAACAGATTTCTCATTATACTAAAAATAAGTTACAAGGCCCAAATCTCATAGCCAAACATATGGACACGCAAAGCACAGAGAAAGGAATCCATACTTACGAATCAGACATCAAATCCAAGTCCAAGAAACAAACTTGGAAGGGGGCTCAGTCTGCCCATGCACTAGACCAGACCATCTATGCAACCAACACACGTTATTGGGCTACGGTTCAGAATTTGCACTATACGATAGACCTTCATTGTCTTCCCCATGAAACCATAGCATAAACATACACAACGCAAGCATCCAAAATACCAAAACATTCATCCATGACTACATAAAAGTGAACAAAATGCAAGCAAAATGAGTGGGCCATTTCCTCCTCCTCTAGTCATGTTGCCGAACTAGACAACCTCTGTCGGCCATGTCTGGGCTAGAAGAGTCCGTTAGTCCTCTAGGGCAGTTTAGAGATCTAGATAGAGGTACGAGGATGACCTAGAAAGTGACGAGATGAAATATGAAAGCATGCAAACTTCCCTCCGTCCACATGGAGTTTGATGGCCCAACTCTCTTCCGTTCGGCCACTAATAGTGGTCAGGAACTTCGATGGAGCGTTGGAAGGCTTGGGTGTATGAAGGGGAAGAAGGAAGAAGCCTCGAGATGGACCAGAACACACGCTCAAAGACCGTCGTCCTTACGTGGGTCATCGATCGTTCGTCAACGATTGATGATGCAATGTATGGAAACCAAAGCACAAAAATGAGGCAAGGAGGTAGTTTTACAAAGTATGTACACAAGGTAAAGTGAGAGAAGAAGAGGAGTACTTGTTGTGTGCCAAACAGTGGTGTCCCACTACTGCAGTGTTGTGGCTTTGACAGTGAGTTCCAGTCGGCGGTTGTTGGTGTGGTAGGGTCCGCAGGTCGCACTGGGAATGTAGGTGAGTGTCTAGGGATGCTTGAGTGACGGTATGGAGGCAAGGTAGAGGTTGAGGAAGGCTTGAGGATGTAAAGGAGGTGACTTGTTTGGTGGTTGGGAAATGGGCTGATGGTCAGATTTTCGATGGATGAGTGAAGGATAGTAGTGCTTCTAGAAGGAAGATAGAGGATTGGGGAGCAAGATGGATGTGTAGGGAGTGAGTGGGAATGAGCACTAGCCAAAAGTCCTTGCTCGTTGGAGACGTGGGCTAGTTTAATAGGCGGCCGTTTGAATTTGGTCCACCAATTCCTACCGACTCCCATCCTTTGGTTGAGATTTGATCACGAAAATATGATGGGGATTCAAACTGGCATGGGGGGCTTCATGGTGCAGATATAAAGTGGGACATGCGTAGATCTACGTTATCCAATGAGAGACGAGAATCTGATGTGCTATTGGTGAAAGGATGAGTTAGTCCCAAGCATGTCAATACTGACCCAAGGCACTCATGTACCGAACCCATGCGACACGTCTATAATATTGGGCCATGGTGGTCCTAAGACAGATTCTACACAAGGACTATAGGTCCAACCCACTACACATTTGGGCCACAAATGGGCTTAAAATGTTGGCTTAGGCTAGGTTTAGCGTTTGGTTTAAGGTTTTAGGGATGTTGATAGATTTAACAGGGTTTTGTGTGAAAAGAGTTGCGCCGACCAACCATCCATAACTGGGGTTGCAAGAGAAGTTGACTGTAAAAAACAAGGTGTCTACAATCTGCTCGATGAGCTATCTAAGGGCCGAGTTGTTGAGTGAGTCCACTTGAGTATTTGCACCTTCTTTTATTTGGTGTTTGGATTGTCAGATTATGATCCAATCAATACTGCCTATATGCCTTATAAGCTACCTCACTAGTCCTTTGGATGATTTTGTATGGACCATAGTAGTGGGCACTTAACTTTGGGAAATTTCTCTCAACCAATCAATACTGCCTATATGGCTACCACTTGAGACACACCCGAATAGATTTTCTCCCGTTTGCATCTATTGGCTTGGTTAAGCATACAATCTTGAGCTCTTTTGAGGTTACTCTCCAAATGTAGCAAAATATCTTCTCTAGACTTATATTGAGACTCCACTTCCTACACCTTGACTATTCATGTTATATAGGAGAGTGTAGACACCTTGGTTTTCATTCACGTTTGGCAGTCAGCTTCTTCGATGGAAACTTCCCTAGATGGTTAGTCGGCGCAACCCTCTTCTTCACCTAAAACCCCATTTAAAACCCAATCTTATCAACCACAACCCAACTTAACCCAAAACCAGCCTACCAAGCCCATTCATGACCTAGATGCTTGTTGGATTGGGCTTGCATCCTTTACATGTGACCATCTTAGGACCACCATGGCCTGATAGCATGGCCCAGATGCGTAGATGAAGGACGTGGTTGCCCTGGGATAGTATTAACCAGCGAAGGATAGACTTGTCCTTTCACCAAGGGTGCACTGGATCCTCACCTCTCATTGGATGATGTAGATCTACATGTTCCCCACTTTCCGTCCAAACCATGAAACCCCCCATGTTGATTTGATTTCCCATTATATCGCCTTGAACAAATCTCAGCTAGATGATCAGAGCAGTTGAGAATTAGCGGACTAGATTTGAAACACACTTTTATTTAAACCCATGTCATCTCCTACGACAAAAACCATTTGCTTGTTGCTCACTCCCTCACATTCATGGAACACCTGCCTTGCTCCCCAAGCTCTTGCTTCACTCCCAAGACCCTCGTTGGTCTCTGATTGCCCTTTAGAAGTTCGGTTGTAGCCCACTCATCACCCTCACAACCAAGTACTCTTACCTTTTCCACAAGCCACCTTAGTCAACCAAACTACTCCCACACCCTCGTCCAAGCAAAACCAATCACCCACCATCATCTCTAGAGCATCCCAACCCCTTCCGGCCATTGATTGTTGCTTCCCATCCATCGTTGGAAGAACTTATCCAACCGAATAGAGGAGACAGATCCCAGTGCTTAATAGGTGTTGTTCTCCTTCCCCAACTTTGTTTACATTCCTGTAACCATGCCGGCGAGGAGGATCGCAAAATAATGCGAAACGGTCGGTAAAATCACGTCGAAAAAACAAAACAAAATGCAGAAATGCAAGAGTCGCCACCTAGTCTATTACGGAAGACGAGGAAAACCATAAACATGAAAAATCATGCAAAACAATACGGACAGGTCTGCGAAAACTAAAAAAGAGGTGGGTAAGGATCTCTGTTACGTACGAGGAAGGTGTTAGGCACCCTCGTACGCCCGATAAAATCGGTCTTCTATGATTTCTCCAATGAAATGTTGGCTTTTCAGCCTCTTGCTATACGCCCA
>JAMKQA010029828.1:0-15809 GCA_024699735.1 Posidonia australis
CGAACTTTGATTGTTGGGTGGAGGGAGGAACTCAAGCAAGAACTTGCTAAAGTGCAGATCTGTTCTCAGATTTCAGCACCAGAGTTTCTCCCAAAGGATTGAGTTTCTCTTGCAAAAGAAGGGCTCTTCTCTCACAAAAACGAGTCCCTTGGAATGGTTGCTCTAGGGGCCTTTTTATAGTGGTCTCTAGGAAGGTTACAATGGGGTCTTGCAAACGAAAAGCCTCGAATATTCGTTGGCATATTCGTTTGCAAGGGTAACAGCCTAGAAGGTGGAAGGTCAGCAGTCGCGGCTGGGCGCCTAGTTGGTGCGCCACCTTGGTGCGCCACCTTGGTGCGCCAACTTGGTGCGCCAGCCCTGCTCACAAATGTCTGATTTGGGGCTCTGGCTAGTGGGTTTGGGGCTTGGTTTAAGGCCTGATCGCATCCAAAGCAACATAAGACACTCATCTCCGGGTCACCTCAAAATCGGGGTGTCTACAGTATGTATCACCCATCTCTATTCTGGGTCAGGTTCTAGATCAGATTGCAGTCTGATCCAGATTTTTTGGGGAGCACCATTCTGGAGCATCTAGCTAGCACACCAGAGTGGCGCACTAAAGCAGAGCACCACTCTAGCACACCATTCTGGTGCACCAGACTAGTCAGAGAGCATATCATCCTTGTCTGCATATCCATCTACATGGTTTCTCGGATGATTTTGACTCTGATTTTCTTGGTGTTGATTCTCTGATATTACATGTCCTTGCATGCATGTTTTCAACCCAAGATGGCACTGTTTTTGAGACTTTTGCACTTTGCATACTTAGCCTATGGCTGGAAACTGGTAGGTTGATTGCCCCTTGCTCCTATTTGGAGATTCTTATGCATCAGCCCATGATCCAGAGACCTAGCTGAACCTTCTTGCATACATTTTGGCAGGAATAGGGTTGGATCATGTGTGAGGCTACTAGCCCTTGAGCACAAGATCCACAAGTCATTACACTTGCATTTCTTTCACTTTTAAAGTTTATCCTTCAAGTTTTGCAAAGGATTTTTACATGGCATGATTTTCTGAAACGCATTTATATGACATCGCACTGCATGTCTTTCTGATATTTTCCCTGGCACACCTTTCTGGCCCACATAGGAGCACATATGTGGTGCACCAAACTGGAGCACCAGTCTAGCGCACCAAGCAGGCACATCAGCCTGTTTATCAGTGGTACACAACAAATTTTGCATAGCTTTCTAGCATGATTTTTATTTTGATTTGCTTCTGATTTTTCTGGTTTTCTTCCTTGATATATCGGGAGGATTCAACTTTTTTTTTAGCCATTTCCATGCATGTTAGATTGCATTTGGCATATAGCAAAGCAAGGATGAAAAATCACTCGAGATTGATTTATCTTTGATTTTATTCATGCAATGACTTCGCATCGACACTTGACCCGACATACAAGTGATACTTATGAGCACTAGGACACACCTTGCACATCATGCGCCCTTATTTAGCATAAGACACCAAGCATGGCATGACATATCGCCCTCAGGCGTACAGAAAAGGCTGAAAAGCCGATATTTCATAAGCAAATGAGAAACCAATAGAAGACCGATTTATCAGGCGCACGAGGGTGCCTAATACCTTCCTTGTGCGTAACAGGGATCCTTACCCATTTCTGGTTTATGACCTGCTTTACCATTGCATGATTTGCATGTTTTATATGGTTTCCCTCATCTTCCATTTTAATAGACTAGGTGGCAACTATTGCATTTGCATATTTATCGTTATTTTTGCCGTGACTTTGTCGTCCCTCATGTATTTTGGCCTTTCGCGTCAAAATCTTTAAGGCTATCGCCGGCATGGTTACAACTGTTCCAAGAACACATGGCTGAGGTCGTTCCAAGTCTTTATTTGGGCCATATCTAAAGAGGTGAATCATTTCAGTGCAGGACCAGTCAGACTCTTTTAGAAAAGACGAATCAATAACCTCTCGTCAACCTGAAGCTGTGCAAGATCTCCGCAGTACGCCCTTATATGCGAGATAAGGCAGTCTTTACCATTGTATTTCCTGAAATCCAGGATTTGGAAGTTTGGTGGGAGTGTGGCCTCTGGGAAATAGCAGAGGTTCCAGAATTGGTAAGACTAGTAGTCTCCTTCCTGCACTTGTCGAAGTGCTTTCTCAAGATCACCCACCCTCGCATGGAAGGCATCTAGAGTCGCTGATGAGGGTGATGCAGCTGGGGCGGGTCCAGCGTACGCCACATGGGTCGCACCGAGGTGCTCCTCTAGATCCACCATCATGTCTGCTGGTGTTAGTGCACGATGGTCAACGTACCAGCGAGTTAGTGCAAAGTGTTGTAGGGTGTATGCAGAAACTTGGTTCTGATGTAAGAAGGAAGGGGGAGATGCATGATGTGCTAAGTGAGGTGCAGTGTGAGTGGGGTACATCTGCTGTCCCAAGACGAATCCGAGGAATGAGACGTGAGGGTGTTGTGCCCCTGCCAAACCTAAAGGCTGGCCACTAGGTGCGTAGGAGGGATGCTATGCAGTGACTTGTGACGAAACTATAGGCGGATTCAGTCCCGCCACCACTGAAGTCAAAAGAAGCTGGGGTGATGACAAGGGAGGTGGTGCAGTGGGTGTAGCATGATATGCAAGCGACGGCAACAAAGGGACCTCTGGAACCGCCAGAGGAGCAACAGAAGCTGGAAGGATATAGAAACCCATGCCTTGAAGCTTTTGAGCGAGCTCAAGAAGCTGTTGGTCATGGAGGACATGGGACCCATCGGTAGTAGTACTAGAGACCACAGTAAAAGGCATAGAGGATCCAAGTGATGGTTGGACTTCAGACTATCCAGCAGAGAGAGATCCTATCAAAGGTATCACCACAGGTGGCTGGGTACTAAAAGTAGCAGGTCCAGCCAAAGGATAAGACAGAGGCTGGGTCTTCAGAATGCATGTGGTCTTCACAGTGACCGCCTCGATGACCGGCTCTATAGTGGAGTGAGCCTGCCAGTTTCTTATACCTAAGGAATTCCCGACCATCAAGAAACAGTTGTCAGGAGGAGTGACAGAGGCAAAAGAAATAAGTGTCAAAGGAGGGACCACAGAGGTAGTCACCTCGGGAGCAACAAAAATCAATGGCTCACCAAGACGCTGGGCCATGGTGGAACGGGAGCGAGTGAGAATCAGACTGCGGCGATAAGGCAAAGGACGGGTCCTAGAACGAGTTATCATCGACAGTGACAAGTAACTCAAGAAAGGATGGGCGAGATCTGTCACCAAAGGGGAAACAAAAAACAGGGACGCTTGAGCTCCTGCAAAGGAACTCGCTCGCTAACCTGTAACGAAAAAAAGCTAGGCATCAAGGAAACCTGATGTGAGCGGAACAAGACACAGATGTAATGTTATTAGGGTGCCATGAATGCACATTCATATGGATGCAACTATTATGCACTCTCTCACCATTTATGTGTGTCCTACAAAGTTGTCTGCTCCGGACTCTCTCAGGGGTATGTGGGTCTTCGACTCAAGGCAAGAAAGTAAGGTCCTCGCTCTAAATCCTAGCCAAAGCGCCGACGGTGAACGAGTGGTGCGTTGGTGGCCTTGTCTCCTGCAGTAGCATGGAGCTGTACCCTATACTAGCACCGACACAACCCCGGACAATGGGGGACAAACTAGCAACACGTCCTATGCCAAAGCCATAGAACGGGTTACCAGACTTGTCCTTCGCAAACTGTAGGTGGACTTAGGGGAGAAAAATGCATGCACCTATATGAATGAATCATGTATGAATGTTTTTGTGTCTTTTACTTGCATTTAATTAACCAGCAGGGTAAGAGTTAGAATTGGTCTCTAGTTTGCCTTATTAATTGTTTCTCTCAGTTTGTGTGTTTTAATTTTAACTAGAAAGGGGAAACAAACATGTCTCTACTCTCCTAGGCATATGAAGTGCAAAAAGGTAAGAAAACACACGAGTAAGGCAAACAAGCAAGCAAATAACAAGCAAAAGGCATGATCATGGCATGTGCTAGTGTCGTGGCATCATGATTGTGAAAAGAAAATATCCATCACCTCAAAAGCCAAAGCATGTGGCATGCAAGTGCAGTGACAAAGAAAATGTGTAAAAGAAAAGTGTGAAAGGTACACTAAGTAAGCAAACAATCACAAGCAAGGAAAACAAACAAGTGTGTGAACCCAAAGCCTCAAGAAGCAAGCGAAAAGACTAACCTGAAAGCCGGAACTAGGTATCCCCAGTGGAGTCGCCAGTTTCTGTGACCATGCCCGGCCCGGGGATCCCGTGCGAGGTTGCGCCAGAGGGAGGAGGCTATAGTGATGCCAAGATGGCAAAGGCGTAGGATAGGATAAAATGGAAAAGAAAAGGAGTCGTCACCTAGTCTTTTAAGGGAAAGATGAAGAAAACCACAAGCAAACCATAAAAAGTGAATGCATGAGATGCAAATGTGAAGGCCAAATGTCTACTAACCAGTGAATGGGTAAGGATTCCTATTACGCACGGGGAAGGTGTTAGGCACCCCCATACGCCCGAGAAACTCGATCTTTCTAGTCTAATTCGCTTGCTAGGGACTGAATGAATGTTTGCTATGCCTAGATTGTGCTCTAATCATGCTGATATAAATGCCAAGACAAGACTAGATAGATGTGCGGGATGGTACGCAAAAACTGCAAAGAAATCCACATAAAATGATGAAATCACAAAGTATGACACAACAAAGAAAATCACATGAAATGACGAAGTTTCTGGCGAGAAATGCTCAGGAAAGTATACAGACCTCAAGAGAATCAAAAATACAACAAACTCAAATCATCAAAATCACAAAAAACATCACGGAAATCAAGATGGAAAAACTACAAAAACGTCCACGCAAAAATAGGTAAACTGTGACATGTAAAGAGATTCATATAAAATGACGATGTTTTTGGAAAGAATGTTCCAGAAAACCATACTGACATCAAGAACATCAAAAATGCGATAGACATAAATCATTAGAATCGTGGCAAACGTCACAGAAATCGAGATGGAAAAATTGCGAAGAAGTCCATGTAAAATGGGTAAACTATGACATATGAGGAAAATCACATAAAATGACGATGCTTTCTAGGAAAGAATGTTATAGAAAGTCACATCAATGTCAAAGGATTAAGAGTGGGGTCAACCTGAATCGTGAAAATATGTCATAAAAATCAAAAAAGGAAAATAATCCACGATGGGGCCAATGTCGGCCTTTAGGCCTGTTAATGTTCGCCCTCGGGCGACGAAATCCAAATCAAATCGAAAAAATCCGAAAATATGGAATAATGGTAGTTAAATCAAATATCAAACGAAGGAATTCGAAAACAGGTAGGAGAAAAATCCTTGGAAGAACACATGAAATGTAGACTTATTCAAAAAGGATGGACTGATGTGCAATTGCAGCAAAAAACTATATAGAATGCATAAAAATGTTCCTAAATGGGTAAAGGATACTAATGAATGATTTGGACTGAGATTATGCATGACTTGGTGCAATAACTAACATGCATGTAAATGAATTGATGACACAGGGGTAATTTGATCATTTCAATGGTCAGATGTGATAAATACATGCATGGGGATGATGCATGGACTAAGATATGCCAAAATATATGCAAAATGTCAGGAAAAAGAAAACATGCAATGGAAAAGGTCTTAAAAATAATAAAACGATGTAAACACAATAAAAGAAAAGTATAATGACCAAAACGCAAAATTCAAAAAAAGGGTGAAAACCTATATTAGAATACATTCAGAGACTTCTATCCTAGTGTGCAAATGATGAATCAAAGGAAAATGTGGCACTGAGATGTGTGAGAATTGCACCTAGATAATTTCTTGAAAACTCAAGGTCTAATGTGCAAAATTCACAGAAAGGGGAAGATCATGGTTAAAATGTGCTAAAAAAGTCTTATCTTAATGCTAGGATGTAGGATTTAAAGAAAATGTGGCTCTATGGTGTGACATGTGTGAAAATTGTACTTTTGGTAATTTCTTAAAAGTTCAGGGTCTACTGTGCAAAATTCACACATAAAGTGCAAATCTGACTAAAATGTGAAATCAGATATTCATTTATATTGCAAACATGGTTTTTTTTTTGACGAAAACTCTATTCAAGTGATGATTTACAAGCACATGTGATCAATAAATGGGAAACATACTAAAATGTGATTTAAAATACAATTAAAACAATCATTAATGATTTAAGAAAAGATTCAGGGGCCTGGGTATAAATATTCCTGTCCATAAAACACTATGGATTGAGTTCAGGTGCTAACATGCAAGATTTCAGGACCAAAATATGATAAAAATTAAGATTTTTACATGATCAGTGTAATTATGGATGACTTTAAGGTTATGAATGCAAATTGTACAAAGAAAATTCTTTTCAAAGAACTCTAGGGGCAAAATGCAAAATTCCAGGACTTAATTATAAAAGAAACATGCTTTCAGGGACTTAACTGTAATAAAACAAATTCTTATAGAATGAAAAATGAAAATAAGAAAGCTTAGAGGACATGATGCAATATTTACAGAAACAGAATAAAGAAACAAAAGTTATTTAAATTTATAAGGGCTTGAATACAAAAATGCTGGACCTAAATGAAATGGAAAAAGACCTAAAAGCAATAAAAAAGGACCTGGATGCAATAAAAGACCTGGATGTAAGAAAAAGATGCAAGAAAAAAAAGACCTGGATGCATGATCTGAGGACCTAATAAGAAATTCCAGGGACTTAAATGTAATGATAACCTAGACTAACGGGCAATTAACGAAAACTAAAATATATCCTTAATTCCAATTATTCTGAAGATCACCGATTGATCGCCGACGCTCCCACTCCGATGGACCATTGGCGATGGCTCAATGATTGGAGGATTCTGGTGATGGTCGGGGAAGTTGGAGGGAGGCACTATGGAGCTCTCCGATGCATCGGCCGAGTCTGGTAGGGCCAGGATGCTCTCCCCGACTCAGGCACCACTGGAGGAGTTAGTCGGCGTTGAGGACGACAACGACGAGGTGGCTGGAGGTGGAGCAGTTGCTGGGACGGTGCGGTGAGGACCAGAGGGGCATCGGGGGACCATAGGGAGACTTCCAGGAGTGCTGGGTCAGATTGGGACTAGCTGAGTAGCTCCACCCGTCCCGAACGCCGGCGATGGGTGCGAGTGAGCTCAGGGTGACGCTGCAGGGGTGGACATGGTCGAGCGAGGTCGGAGAGTCTTCGGCGAGCCACGAGGGTGCTTCTGGAGAAGACAGTTTGAGCTGGGAACGGTCAGAGGTCCATCCCCGTTCAATGGAACGATGGCGGTAATCGGAGATCGCAGGGGCGCCAGCGGGGCTTCCCCTGGCCACGGGAGGCCAAGGAAGTCTCTCCTAAGCGACGAGCCTCAGAGAGGAGGAGGAGGAAGAGGGAGGAAAGGCCTCAGGGGCCTTAGCTGTCTCAGGAGGCCTATGGCCTCGCCGATGGTGGTGAACCCACCTCCAAAGGAGGAGGCGATGGCGTGCAGGAGGGGTAGTCTCTAGCGAAACACAACTAAAAGGCTAGGGGAGGACTCTACGGACCTAAAGGGATGCTGAATCAAAGCTAAAAGGGAAAGAAATACCTAAGAACGGTCAGGTTGTCCTCCGGCAAGTCTCGACGGCGGCACTCTGGGCTAATGCTCCGATGGCATTTGTTGGGGTCCTAGGCTGCGGGAAAAGGCTGGTGGAGGTGGTCTCAGGCTTTGAGAATTGGCTGGGCTTCTCCGAGGTTTCCATGGGTCTCTCAAGTTCACTCCTCTGGTCTCCGGTTATTTCCTCCAGTTCTCCCCTCTTCTCCTTTGATTTCTCCTCTGGGTCCTCTCCTTTGGTGGTTTTTCATGCTAAAAAGGAGTGGAAGGAGTGGTTGAGGTCGTGGGTTGTGGCTGGTAGTTAGCCAACTCGTGGGGAAGGAGGGATGGGGAGATGGTTGCGGGGAGGATGAAAGCACAATTTGTTTATTTTTTTTGTTTCCTAAGTTTTAAATTGAACGTGGATTGGGCGTAATGGGCCTGATTTTTTGGACTTTTGGTTTTTTCGATTTTAGGTTTTTAGGGTTTTAGTTTAGTCGTTTTAGGTTTTGATTTTTGGTTTTAGATTTTGATTTTTTGTTTTAGGTTTTTAATTAGGTTTATGATTTTTTTTTCTTGATTTTAATTTAGGTTTTAATTACTTGGTTTTAGATTAAAATGTTTTAGGATTATTGTTTTTTCTTTTAGGGTTTTTGTGATTAAGGTTTAGGATTTTAATGTTTTATTTAACTTAGGTTTTTTTGTGATTTTAATTAAAGTTTTTTTTTATTTTGTGATTTAAGGTTTAATTAAGTGGCTTCAAATTTGGATTTTAATTATTTTAGGGGTTTTTTAGGGTTTTGGATTTTAATTAGAGTTTTTAGTTTAAATTTGGGTTTTTTGGGTTTTAATTAAGGATTTTTTTAGTTTAATTAGGGTTTTTATGTTTTAATTAGAATTTTGAGTTTAATTTATGGTTTTTAGATTTTAATCAAGGTTTTTAGTTTAATTAGGTTATCTTTGGATTTTAATTAAAGTTTTTGGTTTTAAATTTCTTTTTTTTATCCTGGAAAATAACGGGCCCTAGGAGACCCCAAAATATTATAACCTAGGAGAACCTGATTACAACAATGGAGGGGCTAATGCCGCCTGGTGCGAATATAAGGCAGCCCAGCCCTTTCCAAACAAAGAGTCCCGCGCAAAAAATTTGAAAGGTCGCCGGGCTTAGCCAAGAAGATGAACCGCTGAGAGTCGACACCCACGTTCGCCAGGCCGTCCGCAACCGAGTTAGCCTCCCGGAAAATATGAAATATGGAGATGGATTGCTGCACCTGGCAAGCGACGCCCTTCCACACATTCCAGAGCCTCCAGTCGAAACAGCGGCCCCCCTGGATCATGGAGACGAGGACCTCAGAGTTAGACTCAATCACGAGCTCCGACAACTGGAGGCCCAGCCGCGAGTAAAGAGCCAGACCGTCCTGCAGGGCCCTGAACTCGGCCACCAAATTCGTGCAGTTGCCATAGAAGTTCGCCACCGCAGCAATGAAGATGCCCCGGTGGTCCCTGATGATAGCCCCCCCCCCCCACCGGGACCTGGGTTCCCCCGAGCAGCCCCGTCGACGTTCAACTTGAACGTACCAGCAGGAGGTTTCGTCTAGGAAATCGAAATGTGGGAGAATTTGGCCGAAGGGATCCCAGAAATGTTAAAGCTCTGATGTAGAATGGAAACTTCCTCATCATTGTGGCACTTCAGCTTCCTCAGCAAGAAGGCAAAGTCCGACGTCCAGCGCCTGATGGACAGCAGAATCCTGTATAGGGAGAAGAACTTGCCCCCCTATCTGGTAGAGCACCTGGCCTTCCATATCTCCCACAGCACCTAGTTTTAAATTAGGGTTTTTAACTTAATTAAGTGACCTTAGGGTTTTTTTAGGGTTTTGTGTTTAATTTAGGTTTTTTCCTTGAATTTAAACAAATTAAAGTGGTTTAAATGGATTTTATTTGATTTTGACTTTAATTAGGGTTTTCACTTGATTAATTAGGATTTTAAGTGGATTTAGGTGGATTTTACTTGATTTTGACTTTAATTAGGGTTTTCACTTGATTAATTAGGATTTTAAGTGGATTTTGTTTAAATTTAGTTTTAATTAGGGTTTTACTTAATTAATTAGGGTTGTAAATGTTTTGAATTAGTTCTATTTTGTTTTGATTCTTAATTATTGTTTTCTGCTTTGATTAGGTTAGAGTGGGTTTGTGTGAGCTTAAGTGGGCTTGAGGGTTTAGCGTTTTGATGGAGTTAGGGTTTAGGGGTGGTGGTTGCAACCAAAGCATTTTGTAGAGGAGCTTACTGCCAAGTGACTACAAAATCGGGATGTCTACACTTAGATTTAGATGAAGTTCATGTAATTTTAGATGTAGTGATTAAATTCCTTTGTATTTTCTCTTTGTGCTTAACGCCATGATTATGTGGGTTGGATGTATATTGCATAAATCACTCATAAAATTGATAACTTTTGATAGATTACATTGATACTATTTTTTAGTCTATGTTTGGGGAAGATTTATTTGAATGTTGTGTGTATAATAGCGGTTCCTTCATATATCAATTGATTTAATTTGGTTTGTGTGTTTTTATGCCTTGACTTGATAATCTATGGTGCATTACATATAGATTATGCTTATTAGGATAAAAATCATCAAATCAAATTATTTAAATCAATAAAGAGACGGAGAATGGATTTAATCATGCATCAGTATTTACATGAAAAGATTCAAAAACCCTAATTCTCTTTTACTTTGAAGTCTCTTAAGTATTTAAAATCAATCAACTTCTAAATCTAAATTTTTTCCATCATAAATTGACAAATAATCATGGTTTTTGAAACACTATTCTCTATGGGGATCGACCTGTACTTGTATACGTACTATAGAGTATGTCGTGCACTTGTGGTTAATTAAACTGTTTACATCAAGTAGCATTCCCTTGATCGATAAGACGACAACTTGAGGTTTCTTCAACTCTTAGTCAAAATGCATGCTTTTTCTACACCATATCGATATGTAGTCTGTCATAGGCTCACTAGACTCTTACTTGATTATGTACAGTTCATCAAGTTTGACTTTCCTAACAATGCTAAAGAAGCGTCGCATAAATGATATTTATATATGTGTTGAATTGGATATGGACCCTTATTGAAGGGTGTCATACCATTTGAAAGCTGGCCCAGTGAATGATAGGATGAAGAATTGATACAAAATTCTCCATGGTTTGCCAAGTCCCCACCTTGTGCCATGAAGTGTGTCAAATGTTGCTTGGGAGACCCAGTACCATTATATTTGTTAAATTTTAGCGTAGTGTACCCTAGAGGTAGTTTGGCCTTGAGATACTCAAATGGATATGGTACCGAATATGGATACACCAAGTCCAATAGATTTTTTGAGAATTCATGCCATCTGGTCATTTGTGCATCAATTGCTTGTTGCATTGACATATGATCGGCCCTTTGTTACTCTTCTATGTTAAGACTCTTGATCTACATGTTCTGGAGTTGCTTGTTCAATGTTATCATAGTGGCCTTCATATTTGATATTGTTTCCCTTAGATTTTCTTCACTGGCCATATTCACTATGCAGATAGAGAATCTCATCACAGAATCATGCATGATCAAGACATCTAACAATAGTAGAGAATCCCATGGTCGAGTTTGGGGTGGTCAAGATCTTTATGTTTTCTAATACCAATCGATCTCACTATGATCATCTCGTGGAGGGAAGGGTAGCTTCAACCTCGTTGCCTTCTTCTGGGAAGAGTCATTGTTGGGACTTTTCATTTTAGGTGAATGTCCAAGCTCCCATAAGTTGGCCAATTGGGTGAGCTCTTCCTCGTCCTCTAGTAGTATCGCGTAAGACTCCACCAAATCATGTTGCATTGTTGAACATTGCTAGAGGGATATGGAGAAGTTAGTGTTACTATTATACTTCCATCATGATTTCACTCTGAATTCCTTTGTGTGGTCTCCTAGTGTTTTAGATGCCATATATTGTTCTATAAGATAGGCCTCCTTGATCTCTTCTTGTATTTAGGAGCCCTTATCACCTTGTCCTTGGAGAGAGGTGGTTAGACATGCTTGCCCTTGGCATGTATTCTGTCAAATGTGTGCCTCAAGTCATTGGGATTGTCACCTTTCTTTGATGGAGTTGATTCAACCTTGTTCACCTATTGCCACACCTTGGGGCCAGTCTTATCAAGGAAGACACTGAAGTCACCAACTAGTAGGGACTTTCCTGACCTCAACACCTTCATTGGGAGCACCTTGGTTTTGGCTCTTCTTTTTGCTGCAAAAGGCTTGTTCTTTTTACTACTTGAGAGAGTGTCACATTGAATAAACAATAGTGGCTCACCTCCTTGTGGGGTGTGTCTCTTCAAGCTCCTCATGATTGCCACAACATTTTGAAGGAGTACTTCATGGATGGAGACATTCTCAATAATAGGGATGCCTTCCTTTGGAGTTGCACCAAGTAACCTTAGCAAGTCTCCCAACAGAAGTTGTACTTTCGACATGCGTTCATATGTTTTACGCAACTAAAGAAAACTCAATAAAGTACTTCCTCAGCATTTTGTCTTTTCTAGCTCAAAGGGTGTGAGTCAACGAGGTACCTTGGTTGTCATAGGCACTCCCCTCCTCCCTAGTGGTGCAAACTAGTAGCTAGGAAGTAGGTCCACCATCCCTGGTGGTGACACCTCTCTCTTGGTTGAGGAAGCGATCTTGCTAGTACATTTGCCCATAGGTATCTTCACCCGAGCTACCTTTTGTGATGTTGTTGATTGGAGGGTCTTCTTAGGTATCCACTGAACAACCCCAAATGATTGTATCACTCAAACGGTCTTCCAAGTGGCGGGCTTGGTAGTCCCAGTAGAAGTTGTAATCGTGGTTAGTGAAGGTGACCTCTTGGGCTTAATGGGCAAGGTAGGGACCTTAAGCTTCTCCATGGACGACGATCTTACCCATGGTAGACTTGGTAGCCCCCATTAGGTGTAGTAGTAGTGGGTAGCAGTGACAACTCTTGGACGGCTATCACAATAGGAGCATGTACTCTCTCCTTCTCAGTGATGGGTCTAGTAACATCAGTCCAATACATAAATTGCATCGGTGAGAAGCTACCAAACTTGATGATGTACAAAGGGGAGATGTTGTTGATGGCCATCTCTTGACGAGTACAAAAATGAAAAAGGGATACCTTTTTTATTTGTGTATGACGATCATCTAAGAGGAGAAGCTCCACCAAGCATGCCATTTTGTTTATAGGTTCTTCTCAACACTCCTATGAAATTAATATTTTCCAATAAATTTTGAAGTGTTATTCATAATTTTCTTCAATATCCATTCTTCTCCCATACAGAGGGCCCATTAAGTATCATGCAAGAACCTCATTATGATGACCACCCAAGTATTCTAGAATAAAAGAGATAAAAATATATGTAATATTGATTCAATTGTGAGATCAAACATCATTTAATTGGATTAATATTAAAATAAATCAAGTATAATGTCAAAACAAATTGGTTTATAATATCGTATTCTATCATGACATGTCAAAAGAATGAACTAGAATATAGTGTCGAAGAATAAAGTGCAAGGGTGGCAAACATATACAAGCGAAGTATAAAGTTGAAGAAGTACATATAATCATGTGTGGAATAAATAAATTTATTCAAAATATTGGCCGTCAACTTGTCAATCCTGGTCCGATCTACGACATTTTATTCAGAATCAACTACAACTCTAGATAACATTCTGTATAGCTTGGATCATCTTACATGGGCGACCCAGTATTGCCACCCGTTCCACTTCCCACCTCCTGTCAAATCCACAGATCCACTTACTCGATTAAAGAAAAGAGGGCCTCCGAACCGTCATATATATCAATGCTGGGACATCCACTGAGAATTTTCTGTCATTTTCTCTAGCCCTCGTCTGATAATCGTTGGATGCATAGGTAGGCAGTCTATATACCTTTAGGAGACAAGAAAATTAATGGGTTGTTTCTTGTGAATATATATGCAACCGCATGATCCCATGGCTTGTGTTTGTTTTTGTCCTGAAACCTAAATCTTAAACAAAATTAGTACTTTCATTCGCAATGTAATTAAGCTACATGTCCTTGTATCCTTGAATAGAGGTGTAAATTAGACTGGATAGATCGGGTCAGCTTGGCCCGTAAATTAGCCCAGACTGGTCTGGTTCGACAAAAAATCGGCCCGGCCTGGCCCAACCCATTACAGGCCATGGGCCGCACCAGGCCCATGGGCTGGGCCCGTTGGGTCTGTTTAGTTAGGCCCATTAACCGTCCATTTTTAAGGGTGGGCCGAGTCGACCCGTTTTTTAAAAAAATAATAAATAATAAGAACCTTGCACTACAACGTTCATGTGGTTGTTGAACGTTGCTTTGCAACGTTTATTATTATTATTTTTTAATTCAATAAATTCTCTCCTTTTCATTCTATAAATACCACCTCATTCTTCTCATTTTTTCACAACTCCTCTCCTTCTCAATTCTCAATCTCTCTACACTACACTCTTAATTTCTCAATTCTTCTCCCTAAGTCTCAACTCTTCTCCCTTGTGGAATACAAGTTTGACTCTAGACTCTGGTCTTCATTCTTCATCAAACTCCGATCTCCAGCTCCAACCGTCCAGCGGTCCAACATCTATGTCCACTGACAACCGACCAAGCGGTAGGCGTCCATAAATTTCTTTACTTCTAATCCCTCCTATTTCTTTATTTCTAATCCCTCTATTTTTGGGTTTTGGGTTTTTTGGGTTACGTTTTTTTTTATTATAAATTTTTTTAGCCTTAAAAATGGATTATCCTTTTAATGTAGGAAGTCATGATTATATCCCTAACCCTGAGCATAACCCTACCGAAGAGTCACAGGAACTCCAAACCACAACAACCCTACAAATACAATCTACAGGAACTGAAAAGCTAGGAAGCAAAGCTCATGGATTTGGGGACATGTAACCTTATATCCCATGAATGAAAATAAATGTTATTGTAAATATTGTGGTTCAGGATATATTTGTCCTAAGGGTGGAGGTGTAGGTCATATTGTTAGGCACTTAACAAAATGTATAGCTACCCATAATAAAGATGATAATACAGACTTAAGATAACCTAAATTACATGTTAGTTCTAGTGGAATAGTTAATTAGAAATATAATACAGAAGAAGAAAAATATGGTGTAACAAAATTTATAGTACAAGATGAACAACCTTTAATTTTCTTGAAAATAAAAGATTTGAAAGTTGTATACAAAATTATTTAAACCCACAATTTAAAGGTCATTCTAGGAATACTACTAAAAATATAATTTATAAAACATTTAAAAAAGATAAAGAAATTTTATTTGGAATTTTTTTTTTGTTTATTATGTAAAATATCATTAACTTGTGATGTTTGGACAGGTCCAAATAATTTTCCTTATTTTTGTTTAACAACACATTGGATAGATATAGAATGGAATTTACAAAAACTATTAATTGCTTTTAGACTTTTTGATCTTCCACACACTAGAAAAGCTATAGCAAATATTATACAAGATATTAGTAAAGAATTTAAAATATATAATAAAATTAATACAATATCTTTTGGTAGTGCTTCTAGTAATAATGTTGCAGTAGGAATATTACAAAGAAATTTAAAACCTATATTAAATAGTGACTTATTTCATTGTAGGTGTTGTTGTCACATTTTAAATTTAATTGTACAAGAATGTATACATTGTGTTTGGCCTTATATAGAAAATATAAGAGCAGCTATATTATTTTTTCAAACATCACGTAAAAGATTTCAAGAATTTAGATATTTATGTGCAGAACAACGTATAAGACCTAAAACATTTAATTTTGATGTTCAACATAGATGGAATTCAACATATGATATGTTAACTTCATGTTTATCTTATAGTAACGTAATTATAACATATTATAATTCAAGATCTAATTATTTACTAAATGATGAAGATTGGAATAATGCTAATGTAATTCATACATTCTTAGAACCATTTTATACTGCAACTAATCAATTATCTGGTCAATATTATTCTACTAGTTGTTTAGTTTTAGTTAATTTATTTAATATTACAAATACTTTTCAATAATATAGACAATTCCCACAATTTGAATATATTATTAAAATGATGGAAGAAAAATATAATAGTTATTGGGATGAGCCTCTAATGTGGTCATGCTTAGCTTTAATCATG
>JAMKQA010029829.1:0-19330 GCA_024699735.1 Posidonia australis
TGAGCCTAAGCTTGTCATTTCAGCTATGAAGGCTTATAAGTCTTTGGTCAGGGGTTGCGTGGGGTATCTAGCCAGTATAGTTACCTCCACTTCTCCTGAGTTGGGTGTTCACAACATCTTTGTGGTGTGTGAATATCCTGACGTTTTCCCTGACGATTTGCCTAGTATGCCACCTCCAAGGAAGTAGAGTTCTCAATAGATCTAATCCCCGATTCTAGTGCTTTGTCAAAGCCTCCTTATCGCATGGCACCAGCGGAATTGCAAGAGCTCAAGACTCTGTTGCAGGAGTTGCTGGACAAGGGGTTTATCAGGCCGAGTGTGTCTCTGTGGGGAGCGCCTGTCTTGTTCGTTTGCAAGAAGGATGGTTCGCTTCGATTGTGTATAGACTATTAGATGCTGAACCAGATCACAGTGAAGAACAAGTATCTCCTACCTTGCATTGATGACCTGTTTGACCAACTGCAGTCTGCATCGGTGTTCTCGAAGATTGATCTGAGGTCAGGGTATCACCAGTTGAGGATCCGAGACCTAGACATTCAGAAGACTGCTTTCTGAACGCGATATGGACATTACGAGTTCACGGTCATGCCATTCAGCTTGACCAATGCGCTGACTGCGTTCATGGATTTGATGAACGGGTTTTTTAGCCCCTTTCTAGACCAGTTCGTTGTGGTTTTTGTTGATGACATGCTGGTCTATTCTCCAGATGTTGAGACTCATGCCTTGCACCTGAAGGTGGCTTTGGATACTCTAAGGCATCATCAGTTGTACGCCAAATTCTCCAAATGTGAGTTCTAGTTGAGCGAAGTCATGTTCCTTAGCCATTTGATTTTTGGAGAAGGCATCAGAGTGGATCCTGCCAAAGTGGAGGCGGTGAGTAGTTGGGAGCGACCCAGGACTGTGTCGGAGATCCGAAGTTTCTTGGGTTTGGCGGGCTATTATAGTAGGTTTATCAGGGATTTCTCCTCCATAACCGCGCCTTTGACAGAGTTGACCAGGAAGGGTGATCCTTTTTGCTGGGACTAGAATTGTGAGGCGAGTTTCCAAGAGCTGAAGTCTCGTCTGGTTTCTACCTTTGTATTGACTCTGCCTTCTGGAAGTGGTGGCTTCACTGTGTATAGTGATGCCAGTGGCGTTGGGTTAGGGTGTGTTCTGATGCAGCATGGCAATGTCATCACGTATGCTTCGCGCCATCTGAAGGATCATGAGAAGAACTACCCAACCCATGATTTGGAGATGGCTGCCGTAGTGTTCGCTATCAAGCTCTGGTGACACTATCTTTATGGGGAGCAGTTTGAGGTCTTCACCGATCATCAGAGCCTGAAGTATATCTTTACGCAAAGGGACCTCAACCTGAGGCAGCGCCGCCGGGTGGAGCATTTGAAGGACTATGATTTCAGCTTGTCCTACCATCCTAGCAAGGCTAACGTGGTCACCGATGCCCTGAGTCAGCGTACGCACGTGATGGCGAGCTTGATGGTCAATGAGTGGACCATGTTGGAGGATCTGGTGAGCTGTAGGCCAAAACAGCATGCTCGGGGAACGATTGGTGCCTTTGTAGCCAACTTGTCTGTTCGCCCAAAGCTGTTAGAGTTTATTGTCGCCTGTCAGCAGGTGGATCAGTTTGTTCAGGCTATGTTTGGGAAGCTCGAGGTTGGCGGAGAGCATCATTTCTCTGTTGGGGCATATGTAGAGCTGAGTATGATATGCGTCTGTATGTACCCCAGCATGAGGAGGCTAGGCAGAGGTTGTTAGATGAAGCGCATCGGTCTAGGTACACTATTCACCCTAGTAGTACGAAGATGTACCGAGAACTGAAGTGGAACTTTTGGTGGCCTGACATGAAGAGAGATGTTGCTGATCATGTGGCAAGGTGTACTACCTGTCAGCTGGTCAAGGCAGAGCACCAGAGACCTGGAGGGACTTTGCAGCTGTTGGATATTCCTGTGTGGAAGTGGGAGCACATTTCGATGGACTTTTTGACTGGTTTGCCGTGGAATTAGAGGAAGAACGACATCGTGTGGGTGATTGTGGATCGACTGACCAAGTCTACTCACTTCCTGGCCATTCGGGTGAAGCTTTCGATGCACCGCTTGGCGGAGTTGTATGTCTCCGAGGTGGTGAGGCTACATGGTGTTCCGGTGTCCATCGTGTCGGATAGAGACACGAGGTTCACCTCAAGATTCTGGAGAACTCTGCAGGAGGCCTTTGGCACTGTGCTCAACTATAGCACGGCATTTCATCCTCAGTCGGATGGTCAGACAGAGAGGACTATCAAACGTTGGAGGATATGCTCAGAGCATGTGCCTTAGACTTTCAAGGGAGTTGGGAGGACAATTTGCCGCTGATTGAGTTCGCCTACAATAATAGCTATCACTCGAGCATCGGAATGGCATCGTACGAAGATTTGTACGATAGGCCATGCAGATCGCCGGTTTGCTAGAGCGAGGTGGGCGAGCGTCAGTTGATTGGTCTTGAGCATGTGTAGCTGTATGCGGACAAGGTGGATTAGATCCGAAGCAGGCTGTTGGCTGCACAGAGTCGGTAGAAGAGCTATGCCAATAGGAGGTGGAGACCACTGGAGTTTCTGGTGGGAGATTATGTGTTCCTGAAGGTGTCACCAACCAAGGGTGTCATGAGGCCCGTACTCGATCACCCAGAGGATCGGTGAGGTTGCTTATCGGTTGGATCTACCACCAAGGATGTCATCTGTGCACGACGTGTTCCATGTCTCCATGCTAAGGAAGTGCCTGGCTGACGTTTCTCATGTGATCCCGGTTCAACCAGAAGGATTCCAGGAAGATCTGTCCTTTGTGGAGGATGCCGTCAACATTGTTGACCGTAAGGAGAATGTGCTGCGGAACAACATGATTCCGCTGGTTTTGGTGCAGTGGAGGCATCATGGAGCCGAGGAGGCCACGTGGGAATGTGAGGAAGCCATCCTAGCCCAATACCCGTACCTTTTCACCTAGTGATTTTGAGGGCGAAATCTTCTTTTAAGGGGGTTAGGATGTAACACCCGTAAAATTCATTTTGTAATTATATACATTTTAAGAATTTTATTCCTAGACGAGTGTATCTATTCTGACGCCCGTTGTGTGGTTTTGTGTTTTGGGCTTGGGCCTCGTGGGCCAGCTTCTATTTGCGTGTCCTTGTGCGTGGTTGGCACTGTGCATTGTGGCACTGTGCGTGTGGGGCCTGGGTGTGGGTCCGTGTGGGGCCCACGTGTGTAGGACCGACATGTGTGGGCCGGTGGTTGAGGCTTGCAGTTGGCCTTGTTGGTGGTGGCTGGTGGTTGGTTACTCGTGCGGTGTGTCGGTGGCTGAGAGGCGTAGGTGAGCACGTTCTCAGCTACTGTGAGCATAGGCTTTATAAGCCGCACCGCTCTCCTCCGTCGCCATCGCCGTCTTTTCCTTCCTTCTTCTTCCTTTCCCTTCCTCCTCAGCGACGCATCCCTCCTCCTCCCCCACCTTCTTTCTCTTCCTCCACACTCTTCCTTCTCCTTCCTTCTCCTTTCACCTGACCTCCTCTATTTCCCTTGTTCTTCCTTCGCACACGTCGAGAGAGAGATTGAGGGAGCGAAGCGGAGGACTCGAGGTTGTGCGTGGAGCTTGCGTGGTGTGCTCCCATGGTCGTGGCGAGGCCGTGGTCACCAGAGTCGGTCGAGAATCGTCGGAGGCGTTTTTCTAGTACGCATCTCCACTCCATGTAATAGAGAGCATGAAATTGGTAGAAAATGCTATGATTGCGTAGAATCTAGGTAAATTTACTTTCCTAGAATTTATTGTGATTTATTGAGAATTTATGGCGAATTTATTGTCATTTATGATGGTTGGTGCATTTTGGGTCATTTTGACCCTTTTGTCTTTCCGATTTTATATCTTGATGCATGGTGAATGGATTTTAGTTTTGTTTGTTGGGTTTTGGAGTAGACTCGAGGGTCTACACCATATGTTTTATGCAATATTTTTGGTGTTTGTTTAGCAGGTCCGATTGGAGGTCCTAGTTGGGGCGATTTCGGACGGTAGGGTTTGGGCTATTTTCTGGTTTCATAGAATTCGACATACCGAAATGGAAGTGGCATACCGAACCAGTGGATTTCAGTATACCGATTCCGTTTGGCATACCGTGTTTCTATTTGTTTAGGTCCTCTGGTCGAAATTCGGTCGTTCGATTTTAGACGGTATACTGAATTTACCTTGAGTGTTAACCGTTGACCTAATTCGGTCGACCAATCCAGATTGGCCTACAGAACTAAGGGTTTTCAGCATACCGAACCTGTTTTAGGCATGCCGAATCTGGGCCCAAATGTGCTTATAAAATGTGTTTTCCGAGGGCTTTCTAGATTACCCTATTTTGTCCCTGTAAGATGGGATTGTGGGCCATTAATGATGGTCTCTTGGGACACCTGATGCACCATTTTGCCGATGTTTTGGAAGAATTTTCAAAGATGTCAAAATAGTTTGGAAAATGGATTTCAAGGAAATAGTTGGCCTGTTTTGGAAAGTGTTTTTCCTGGTTTTCAATGTGTGGGCCAAGAAAGTGTGGGATTGTGTCGTCGGGACCATGGAATGTGATGACATTCTCGGGTGGTCAAATGCGATACCCTAGTTAAGGTCGGAAGTCGAGATACATGAGGCTGAGGGGCGTCGGGTCCTGGAGGTATGAGACTCCTTGACTATTGTCTCAAAGCTAGGGTTGTGGTCTGCAGGTTGAGGTGTCTTGTGGCATGACGGGGAGGTATGATACTCCTACTGATGCTCGAGTGTTGTCGGGTGTGGAGGTATGACACTCCCTCTTGAGCACCGTGTGTGGAGGACGCCGTGAGGAGGCGTACCCTGTGGTGGCTAGTGCAGCTGGGACACGTGCCCCGTAGTTGGTAGTGTCCTGAGAGACAGGACATCCTTCCCAGGGAGGGGTTGGCTTTCGATGGTTCTCCTGAGGAAGGAGAATCGCGGGACAGTGAACGCTCCTACATAGGGTGGTCGTCATCGTGGTAGTGCACAACGCTGGGGTAGCTCCTCAGTGGACTGCATGTGGCCAGAGTTAGGTTGCCTGGCGCCGAGCTTCTCGACTCACTGTGTGTGGTTTTGGCCATTAAGGGCCTTTTCTTGTGGCTCTGGGCTAGTAGAGCCCTGGTTTGTGATTTTGGCCGGTGTGGACCTGATTTACGAGGTTTTGAGAAAATGGTTTGCGAAATGAATTTAAAAGGAAAATAGATTATAGTTTTGTTTTCCGCAGTTTTTGTGGGGTGCGTACTGGGTGACTTTTGTCACTCATAAGTTTTTCCTCGTGTTTTGATTTTGTTGGTGCAGGCATGCAAAGGTTTAGCGTAGTGCATATAGTCTAAAGTCTCCTAGCCGCACACACTGGTTCCTAGTAGTTTGATATTTACTGTTTAACGTTAATTTTCCTGTAATTTAATTTGTTTAAATTATTGTGGAAAATTTGGGGGGTGACAGAGGCTTAGGTGTCGTCGGGTGTAGATGTATGACACTCCCTCCTAAGCATTGTGTGGAGGACGCCGTGAGGATGCGTACCTTATGGTGGCCAGTGTTGGTGGAACACGTTCCCCATAGCTGATAGTGTCTTGAGAGACAGGACTGCCTTCCCAAAGAGGGGTTGGCTTTGTGAGGGTTCTCTCGGTTGAGAGAACCGCAGGACGACACGACTCCTGTATAAGGTGGCACGTCGTGGCTGTGTAGACGCTGTGGTCGCTCCTCGGTGGACCAATTGTGGCCAGAGTTTGGTTGCCTGGTGTGACTATGCCGGTGGAACCCTACACGACTCTCCCCTACTGGGTTCATGGAAACACACGAGGAGACCCGATATGGTCCGACGAAGATGGTGAATCCGGAGAAGAAGACTAGACTCAGAGAAACCAAGGGAAGATAAAAAAGGATAAGGAAAGGAGTCGCCACCTAGTCTTTTAATGGAAAGACGAGGAAAACCAAGCACACAAGAAAATCATGAAGCAAACTAGATGCAGAAAACATGTGTGTTCCGTGCCTAATGGATATAATGCACAAATGAATGCGGGCCAAAGAAAGGGTAAGGATTCTGGTTACGCATGGGGAAGGGGTTAGGCACCGCCATGCGCTTGAGCAACTCGGTCTTCCTAGGTTTCCTACTTGTCAAGGGTCTACTAAATGTGTGCTTGCTTATTCTAAATGCGCATGCTAAAGATGACTAGAAAACATGCCAAATTGAAGAGAAGAAATGAAATAAAGGAAAAAAGTTAATCCGAGGGACAAATGTAGGCATTGAGAATGCCGCTTTACTGTACCCCAGTGGGCGATGAGGAAAATCGTGAAATTCTCAGAAAGCGTCTGGCAAACTAGCGGAAATTTTGGATAAATCCAAGAAAATCAAAATGGGAAAATAATCGTCATTCGGGACAATGTTGGCTTTAATAAGCTTTTTACTGTACGCCCTCGGGCGATGGAAAGCCAAATCAAATCCAAAGATGCAAAAATTGAAAAGAATCTGGGAGACGACGAGAAAACCAAGTTCGAAAAGAATTGGAAAAGCGTGCGCAATGTAAAGGCAAGAAAATTGCATGAATAAGTGCGACAAGATGTGCCAAATGCATGTGTGGGTGTAAAAAACGAATTCCAGGGGCCTTTGTGCAAAAAACCCAAATTCTAAAATAAAACTGAAATTCTGAAGCCTCGATCATCAAAAATACATAGGAAAACACATTCTATGTTAAGAAATCTGGGGTCAAATGTGCAAATGTGTGCATTTCTGGCCAAATTGGTGTTTCCTAGGGGTTAGAATGCAATTTCGCCACTAAAACATGCATTTAAAGCAATTCAGTGGAAATTTAGGGTAAAATATGCAGGAAAAAGGATTCATGAAAGTTTCAGGGGCATTAACAGCAAATCTACTGTAGAAAACAGGCATTCAGTGTGAAATATGTAAAGTATGGGGGCTAAAATGCAATTTAACTAGAAAAACAATGCATTCAGAAGAGTTTTTGTGAAGTTCAAGGGTTTAAATGCAATTTATTCAGTAAAATATGCATTCAGAATGATTTCAGAGAAGTTCAGGATCTTAAATGCAAAGACATTGGATTAATATGCATAAAAAGATACTCTAGGGGTTTTTGCTAAACTTTTAAACCTGGAAAACATTATTTTGAATGTTCAGGGAGCATAATGCAATATTTTCAGTTAAAACTTTATTCAAACGATTTGAGAAAAAATGATTCAAGACCTAAATGCAAGAAAAGGACCTATTTGTATTACAAAAAGGATCTAAATGTAACAGATGAGAAGTTTCAGAATTCTATTAAGATAAAAAGTTTTAAATTGTTTTTAAAAGAAAAGGCAGCGGCGGCTGCCGCCGACGGAGCTCCACCGTCAACGACCGCCGGAGAGGCAATCAGAGGCTTTCCCGTGGTCAGATATGAGATCATACCCTGTGGGAAGCAAGAAGAAGAAGAGGGAAGAAGATCCAACAGCTTGGATCGAGGTTCCAATGGTGGGAGTGGGCCTCCCACCTACCTCGCCATCGAGGCACTCCGGCGACGGCGTCGAGGAAGAAGGGAGATTGTTGGAGCTACGGTGCGGCGATCCGGAGGTCGCGGAGGCTTCGGGGCATCGAGAGGAGCGTGAAAAATGTACATTTAACTTCCTGTTGTAGCTCTAGATTTTTCCATACAAAAAACTCTTCTTTTCTAACACAATCATTCTTTTCCTTCTTATTTTTCTTAGATTCTTTCTAAGTCCATAGGATCCTACAAAATTTACATAAAGCACCTCGAGTAGCATTATTTATATACAAAATAGATATATATAGGAATAAAATATGCATGAATTATGAGTTAATCACATAATTTAAAGCATGTAACAATTCACATGTAACGCCCCAAATTTCTCGTAACAATTTAAAGTAAATTAAATTATAGGAAAATTAAAGCTAAACAGAAAATATCAAATTACCAGGAACCTGTGTGTGCAGCTACGAGACTCCAATCCATATGCACTATGCTAAACCTTTTATGTGCCTGCACTTGCAATCCAAAAATACGAGGAAAAAGCATGAGTGACAGACGTCACCTAACATGCACCCCAAGAAAAACAACGGAAAACAAAACCATAATTAATTTTCTTTTAAATTCATTTCACAAATCATTTTCTCTAAAACCTCACAAATCAGACCCACACATGCCAAAACCACAACTGGGGCTCTACAACCCAAAACCACAAGCAAAGGCCCACAATGGCCAAAACTACACACAATGAGTCGGGAAACCTAGTGTCAAGCAACCAAACTCTAACCACAAGCAGTCCACTAAGGAGCGACCACAGCGTTCTATACCACCACGGTGTGCCACCCTGTGTAGGAGCCAACCACCGTCCCGCGATTATCCCACCTGGAGAACTCTCACAAAGCCAACCCCTCCCTGTGAAGGCTATCCTGTCTCTTAAGACGCTACCAGCTACGGGGCACGTGTCCCACCCGTACAGGCCACCACAAGGTACGCCGCCTCACGGCGTCCTCCACACACGATGCTCAGGAGGGAGTGTCATACCTCCACGCCTGACAACACTCGAGCCTCAGTGCTCACAGCAACAGCAAGAGTATCATACCTCCCTGTCATGCCACAAGACACCTCAACCCACGGACCACAACCCTAGTCTCGAGACGATAGTCATAAAGTCTCATACCTCCAAGACCCGACGCCCTTCAGCTTCAGATATTTTGGCTCCCAACCTTGACCAGGGAGACGTGCCCGACCACCTAAGAAAGTCATCACATTCCATGGTCCCGACAACACGGTCACACAGTGTCTTGGCCCGCACACAAAAAACAAGGAAAACCATTTTTCAAATCTGCCAACTCATCTCTTTTGAAATCATTTTCAAAACCATTTTATATCATTGAAAACTCTTCCAAAACCTCAGCAAAACAACACATTAGGTGTCCCAAGGGACCACCACTAATGGCCTACAATCCCATCTTAAAGGGATAATACAAACCAATCCAAAAACCCCTTAAAATCAGATTTTTATAGACCTGTTTGGGCCTTGATTCGATATGCTGAAAAACAGGTTCGTTATGCTGAATTCCACTGATTCCGTATGCCGTTCCATCTTCGGTATGTCGAAATCTACTGGATCGGTCAATTGAATGAATTCGGCTAACCGAATCAACTAGAGGACCAAAATTGACAAAAAATCGGCATGTCAAATGGATTTGGTATACCGAAATTCACTGATTCGGTATGCCGTTTCCACATCGGTATGTTGTTTCCACTTTAGTATGCCGAATTCTACGATCCTAGAAAACAGCCCAAAAATTCAACATCCGAAATCACCCAAAGTGGGACCTAAGATCGGACCCCCAATACAAACACCAAAAAAATCACACATAAAATATAAGATGTAAACCTTTGAGTCTACTCCAAAACCCTACAAATAAAACCAAAATCCATTCACCATGCATCAAGATATAAATTCACAAAGGCATAAGGGTCAAAACAACCCAAAACTCAACTGTCGCATTAAACATCCATAAATACCTTCATAAATACTCATAAAATTACAATAAATTATTGGAATGTAAATTTACCAAGATTTCATGCAATCCTATCAATTTATACCATTTTCATGCTTTCTATACATTGGTTGGAGGTGCGTACCTAAGAAACGTACTTCGGCGATCCTCTGGCCGACTTCGGAGACCATGACCCTTGTCGAGGCTCACACGACCACAGGGACACACCATCGAAGCTCCACACACCGCCACGAGCCATCGCATGCTTCCGTCATCCCTTGAGCACACTGAATAGAGAGGAAGATGCAGGGAGGAGAGAAACAGGGGAGGGAGAATGAGGGAGACAGGAAGGAGGGGATGAGTGGAGGGAGAGAGAACAAATGGAGGGGAAGGAAGAGGAAAAGAGGTGGCATGCTCAAGATGGAGGGAGAACACGGGGGGAAGGAGGAGAGGAAAGGTGCATTGGTCATGCATCGGCGTGCATGAGCTTATAAAGCCATGCAATGTGGTAGCTAAACGCATGCACAACTGCCCGTTCGACCTAACCACAACCCGCACGAGCATACCAAACCCACACCACCACTCGCTCCCACCAATGAACACACAAACGCGGGCCCACAAGGCCCAAGCCCAAAAGCCAGCCCACAAGGCTCACAAGCACACTTGGGCTCACAAGCATAGTGTCAGAATGCACAGTGCTAACCATGCACAGGGACACGCAAACAAAAGCCAGCCCACAAGGCCCAAGCCCAAAAGCACAAAACTACACAAACGACCACGGAATAGTAACACCCGTCCAAGAATAAATTCACTAAAATGTAAATAATTACAAAATGAATTTTATGGGTGTTACATCCTAACCCCCTTAAAAGAAGATTTCGTCCTTGAAATCACTAGTCTCCCATTAGAAATTTCAGCGGTCTCCGCCTCTTGTTGGCATAACTCTTTTGCCGACTCTACACAGCCAACAGCTTATTACGGATCAAATCCACCTTATCCGCATACAGTTGCACAAGCTTAGGACCAATCAATAGACGTTCGCCCACCTCGCTCCAGCAAATCGACACTCTACATGGCCTACCATACATAGCTTCATACGGCACCATCCTGATGCTTGAGTGGTAACTATTGTTGTAGGCGAACTCAACTAATGGTAGATGGTCCTCCTAACTCCCTTAAAAGTCTAAGGCACATGCTCTGAGCATATCCTTTAATGTCTAGATAGTCCTCTCTGTCTGACCATCCGATTGAGGAAGAAATGTCGTACTATAGTTGAGCACGGTGCCAAAGGCCTCCTACAGAGTTCACTAGAACCTTGAGCTGAACCTCATGTCTGTGTTCGACACGATGGACACTGGAACACCATGCAGCCTCACCACCTCAGACACATACAACTCCGCCAGGCGATGCATTGGAAGGTTCATCCGAATGGCCAAGAAGTGAGCAGACTTGGTCAACCAATCCACGATCACTCACACAGTGTCGTTCTTCCTCTGAGTCTGCGGTAAACCAGTCACAAAGTCCAACGAGATGTGCTCCCACTTCCACCTAGGAATATCCAACGGCTGCTAGGTCCCTCCAAGCCTCTGGTGCTCTACCTTGACTAGTTGGCAGGTTGTACACCTCGCCACATAGTCAACAACATCTTTCTTCATGTCAGGACACCAAAAGTTTTACTTCAGGTCATAGTGCATCTTCGTACTCCCAAGGTGAATAGTGTACTTAGATCACTGCGCTTCATACAACAACCTTTGCCTAGCCTCCTCATGCTGGGGCACAGACAAACGCATATCATACCTTAGCTTTTCATACACCCCAACAGAGAAATAAGGCTCTCCACTAGCCTCCAGCTTCTTAAACACAGCCTCAACAAACAGTTCCAGCTACTGACAGGCGACAATAAACTCTAACAGCTTAGAGCAAACAAATAGCTTGTCCACCCAGGCACCAACCGTCCCCTGAGCTTGCCGCTTCGGCCTATAGCTCACAAGATCCTCCAGCATGGTCCACTCCTTGACCATCAGGCTCGCCAACACGTGCGTACGCCGACTCAGGGCATCGACGACCACGTTGGCCATGCCAAGATGGTAGGATAGGCTGAAATTATAGTTCTTTACATACTCCACCCAACGACGTTGCCTCAGGTTGAGGTCCCTCTATGTGAAGATATACTTCAAGCTCTGATGATCGGTGAAGATCTCAAACTGCTCTCTATAGAGATAGTGTCACCAAAGCTTGAGAGAGAACACTACGGCAGTCATTTTCAGATCATGGGTCAAGTAGTTCATCTCATGATCCTTCAGCTGGCGTGAAGCATATGTAATGACATTTCCACGCTGCATCACAACACACCCCAACCCAACACCATTGGCGTCATTATACACAGTGAAGCCACTACTTCCAGAAGGTAGAGTCAACACAGGGGCAGAAACCAGATGAGACTTCAGCTCTTGGAAACTTGCCTCACAATTCTGGTCGCAACAAAACGGAACCCCCCCTTCCTGGTCAACTCTGTCAAAGTCACAACTATGGAGGAGAAATCCCTGATAAACCTCCTATAACAGCCCAAGAAACTCCTGATCTCCATCACAATCATGGGTAGCTCCTAACTACTCACTACCCCAATCTTGGCAGGATCCACTCTGATGCATTCTCCAGAAATCAAATGGCCAAGGAACATGACTTCACTCAGCTATAACTCACACTTGAAGAATTTAGCATACAGCTGATGACGCCTTAGAGTATCCAAAACCGCCCTTAGATGCAAGGCATGAGTCTCAACATCAGGGGAGTAGACCAGTACGTCATCAACAAAAAACACAATAAACTGGTTCAGAAAAGGACTGAAAATCCTATTCATTAGATCCATAAATGCAACCGGTGCATTGGCCTAGCCAAAAGGCATGACCATGAACTCATAATGCCTGTACTGCATCTGAAAAGCAGTCTTCTGAATATTTGAGTCTTGTATCCTCAACTGGTGATACCCTGACCTTTGATCAATCTTCAAGAACACGGATACAAACTACAATTGGTCAAATAGGTCATCAATGTGGGGCAAGGGATACTTGTTCTTCACTATGATCTGGTTCAGCATCCGATAATCCATAAACAATTGGAGTGAACCATCCTTCTTGCGGATGAACAAGACAGGCGCTCCCCACGGAGACACACTCGGCCTGATAAACCCATTGTCCAACAACTCCAGCAACAGAGTCTTGAGTTCTCGCAATTCTGTTGGCGCCATGCGATAGGAAGGCTTCAACATAGCACCAAAATCGGGGATCAGATCGATCGAGAACTCTTCTTCCCTGTGAGGTAGCATACCAGGTAAATCTTCAAGGAAAACATTAGGATATTCACACACCAACTCAGGAGAAGTGGAGGTAACTATATTAGCTAGATACCCCATTCAACCCCTAACCAAAGACTTATAAGCCTTCATAGCTAAAATGACAAGCTTAGGCTTACCCTGACTCCCACCTTGCACAAAGAAAGACCCATCCTCTGGAGACCCAAAATAAACTCTCCTCCAAGCACAGTCGATCAAAGCGGACTATTGTGCCAACCAAACCATGTCGAGTATCACATCGTACTCTTGCATGTCTATCACGATCAGACTAGCGTCGAACTCTCTGCCATTCAGTGTCAAGTTGATAGACCGTAGATACCTCCATACCAAATTGTGCTCCCTCAGCGGTGTCACCACGTTGAGATGAAAGGCTAGTCTAGTTGGTCTCTCTCCCAACTCCACAGCAAATGACTCAGAGATAAAGGAGAAAAAACTCCCTAAGTCAAACAACACTTTGGCCATCCGACCAGCCACAATAAAAGAACCTGATGGCCAAACAAAGCAGCATCACACATCCATACAATTAGGCAGATGTCTAGATTACAAGGAGATTACAACAATCACAGAGGATTACAAACCAACTAATCATCCTAACCCTCAACTACATCTATTGAAGACTCAATGCCTAGAGCTACAATGGTAAACACTGGTCCCCTAGTCGGCTGCTGTGGTGCGCTTCCTACCTTCTTCGGTGGTTCTGGACAAGATTTTTGAACGTGTCTCACCTTCCCGTAATTGTAGCACACCACAGAGGCCAAAGGTTGCCAAGGATGAGGACAATATGCAGCGATGTGGCCCACCTGACCATAGTTGAAGCACTGATTCCCACCGAATGCACTAGACTCTGTCTGACTGAGGCCAGCTCCGCTACTCCCAGCAAAACTCCATCGGCTTGTAGAGGAAACACAGGACCTCCCTTACTGTTTCTTCTCAGGGCTACCTGAACTACTAGCACTTGGAGAACCAGAGAAAGAGAACCGGGAGGTAAAAGAAGACTTACCCTTCCCTTTAGGATGACTCTCCAGAAACTTCTAATGCTCAGCCTCAAAGCGATAAGCCATCCCAACCATATCCTCCACAGTCTGGCACCGATAGCCTATCACATTCATTCGCAGCCCTGGGTTCAAGCCATCTAGAAACCTCTGCGCCCGCTTCTTCTCAGACTCATAGGCAGGAGCAAAGCATTCCAACTGGGCAAACTCAGTCTCATACTCGAGCACCGACATCGTACTCTGCTCTAGACTCTCGAAATCTTGGCAAAGATGCTCCTTCACATGAGCAGGAAAATACTCGTCATAGAAGGCCGCCTTGAAATCCTTCCATTGGATGCTAACAGTGATTGAGTCCATGAACTTCAGTAGCCTCATAGACTTCCACCACCTATCTACCTCACCATTCAACAAATAAGTCACCAACCGCACCCAATGCTCCTCTGGGCACGCCATGCTCTCCAGCATCTTCACTACCTTCTCCAGCCAGGCCTCACTCTCCTCAGCACTGACCTTGCCCTTGAACGATGGTGGACAAAGCTTCATGAACTGGTTCAACCACAGGTCACCCGACGACTTACTAGCATTACTCTTGCTGAACGCGTGGGAGATCCCGTGTGCCAAGCTCCTCAGTTCCACACAAACCGCCATCCATCAATATCACAAAACTACACAAACAGTCTCGGAACAGTAACACCCGTCCAAGAATAAATTTATTAAAATGTAAATCATTACAAAATGAATTTTATAGGTGTTACATCACATACCCATGAGAGAGTCTAAAGTAAATGGCCTACTAGGGACATACTTAGATGGTGAGAGAGTATATTAGAGTCTTCATTTGCATGTGTGCCATTCATACCACTGCAACAACTCTTGCATTCTTCTGTGAAGCATTTAACACCTGTTGTTGTTTTTGATTATTTACAGATAGGTGTGCGAGGTCCTCAACTAAGAGTTTGAACATCCCTTTCACGGGCAACCACTCATGATCTTCATTTCTGTCCTTTTCAGGCTATCTGTCGCCTTCGACAATAACTCATCTTAGGTTTCGTGCCTCTACTTTTAGTTGTAGCCCCATTCATATCAACTTGTAGTTAGCCGTGGCTCAACAAATCAGTAAGCCTCATCCTACTGTTGCCTTGAAGGAGATTTCGATTTCACTCCCTCCTTCTCTTGCTATGGCTTCTATTGTTCCTTCATCCCCTAATGTGCACCACTTGTAAGTGTATGGGGATTCCTTGCCTTTTACTCTAAGACGACGGCAGATCTTAGCTGGTCTGGAGCCTGCCATCGAATTTACCTTGGTGACCACCACTCAGGCTTTGAAATGTCACCTATCGTCCCTTCCTACGGCCTTCTGGTTTCGAGAATCCAGTCTATTGTGGCTATTTCTGCTTTAGGGTCTCCCCCTTTGGTGTTCGTTCCTTTGTTGATTTTGCCTTCTGGTTCATCTATTGATGGGTCCTTTGCCATGCAAGCTCAATATCTATTAGCCTTGGCATAAAAGCTGTAAAGTATGGCTTTATCTCTTGATCCTACAATGGTCACTCCTGTTATGACCCCTGAGGTTCTAGTACAACCAACTCTAGTTCTAGAGGCTCACCCCATTGCACTTCCGCCTTTACCATCGCCCTAGCACCTCACTACTTTGGTGATGGGGTCATCATCATTGCCTCCTACGCTACCACAACATGCAACTCCATCATCTGATGGCTAGTCCATCGGATTGGCAAGAGCATAACACCCACAAAGTTTGTTACCTGAGACCGTGTCGATGCAACAAATACTGTTTCAACACTCTACACACTACACTGCACAGCATGTTATCTATCCATCTCATATGCATCAGCAAATATAGACCCTTACATTCATACCACCACACTCTTCACCATTGCACAAGTATGCTGGCCCTTACACTTTGACACTAAGAGGCGTGACAATGGATCTGGAGTAGTACTCAAGTGCGACCCATACAGCATACATGGCACCTACCTTAGCAGCAACATTATCAACAGCAATGACCTCAGATGCCTTACTCATTAGGATTGGTGATCTAGAGATAGTACTTCAATAAGTGCAATAAGTGCCTTACTGCCATTTCCCAGAGGCAACACTCCCTTCGAACTTCCATATCCCAAAATTTGAAAAGTATAAGGATAAAGGCTGCCCAATCTCGCATTTGAAAGTGTATTACGATGACCTCGCTCAGCTTAAGGCTGATGAGAGGCTTCTAATTCATTTGTTTCAAAAACGTTTGAGGGGCCCTACTCTCAAATGGTTCACTTCGCTCAACATGGCTGTCATCAAGATTTGAAATGACCTTAGCCAAGCATTTCTGGAACAATACTCTTTCAACTTGGACTTGATCCTCAAATGCGAGGATCTTGCCACAACTAGGCAAAAGCCCCACGAGCTATTTGGAGAGTATGTTGGCCGTTGGCGCACCCTAGCCTCCTAGCTCAAGGATAGACCCTCAATGAAGAGTCTATTGAAACGATCATCAAAAAAGCATAGTCAGCGATTGGGGCCCTACTTAGCATACAACTCATCACTAGCTTTGCGTCAATGATTAGGGTTAGCACTGGCGTGGAAAGCTCACTACGAAGTCGGAATTTGCCTCTGGCAACAACAACAACAACAATAATGACAATGATGCAGGCAACAACTACTCCAAAAGGCAAGACCCATTGAAGCAAACTATAGCATTCATTCATCCAAGGGTAGTGCCTGCCAATGCAGCGAACTAGCCAGGCCTGACTCAATTAACGTATGCACCTAGCCCTCCACACACACCATAGATTACCACCACAGTCAAGCTAGTACATCACGTCGCACCAGCTCGACAAAGACAGCCCAAGGGCAAAGATGATCTTGCCGTAATGAGAGCGACTTCACTCCATTAGTTGAGTTGCTGAGCATTGTCTTCCCTAAAGTTGCGTCACTTTTGAGGCTCCTAGATCCTTGTCCACCACCAAACTCAGTTCTAGGATCCTATGACACGAGCTTGTACTCCAATTATTATCAAACAACGAGACACTCAACTAATAACTACCACACTCTCCAAGGCATCATTCAGGGCTTGATTAATAATGGAGTCATTGTCATCAACACATAGGAGGCAACACCTGCACCTACACAAGCATCAGCATCAGCACTAGCACACCCTAGTATAGCCAACTAACCCTTGCCTAAGCATGCGAGCTATAAGGATGCTAGGACCTCAAGGGTCTATCTCATCACTCCTGTCCATTCTAATTCCATTTCTTTCCCAATGGATCCTTCTGATCTCATCAGTGTGGTATTCTCTCCTTTCATTTCACTACTCTTCTACAAGGTGCTTGCGGAGGTAGAATCTATCATTCACATGGTTTAGTTGTCTACCCGGCCAGTGCATGCCACTTCCATTCCCATCTTGTCACGAGCAACCTCATCCAGAGTTTGCATGTTTACCCAACACCGATCCAATTTTGAGAGTGCAAGCATCATGGACCCCAACAGAACGCATAGATTAGAAACAACCCAAGCATTAATGACACCATTAGTAGTATCACCAGTAGCTCCATCAGCCTTAGTAGTCGTAGCAATTCCAACAATCTTAGTAATACTATCAGTCACAACAGTCTCAGTAATACCATCAACCATAGTAGTCTTAACAATTCCAGTAGTCTCAACATTATCACCATCAGTTTCACCAACAGAATCATGAGCAGTCTCAACACTTCCATCAGTACCATCAGCAATATCGCTAGCACTTCTAGTAGCACCATCAATAGAATCACCAGCACTTCCATTTGTATTAGCAACCTTAGCATCATCACCAATAGTATCAGCAATTCCAACAAACTTGTCACTTGTTTCAGCAGCCTCAAAATAATTAGCAGTCCTACCAACATAATTTGTAGCAATATGACAACTAGCAATAGGGACCATTGTCATGTCCTTTTTCTATTTATTTAATGCTTTTTCCCTTCAGCAATCAAAAATAAAAAAATCAATCACAAAAATCAAAATAAAAAAATTCAAAAAACAAAAAAAAATCAAAATCAATAAAAAAATCATAAAAATAGTATATATACATACCAACATCTGCCTAATAGCGAAAATCAAAAAAGCTAACTTGCATAGGAGAGGAGTTGTCCCTCCTCAGCTGACACCACCTAGACAAATAGGCAAATAAGGGAGCCACTACCCACTGAAGGCAAACGAAGTGTCTAAACTCCACAAAAGGCCCACACTCCAAAAGGGAGATAAAATCCTAGGAGTGACTGAGCATGTTAGCAAAAGAATGCATATCTGTAAGGGCACAAAAGAACAAAGACGGAAAAGCCAAAGACAGAAGTCAGTCCTAGAGAGAGAGGTACGTAGAGTAGTCTTATCCCTATGACACACCTTGGAGAGGAGTCAGAGCATGTGCTTGAGAAGTCTACATTTCTAAAGGGACTAGCCACCCCTTTCTTGCAACAAAAACTCCCCAACCTAGACCAAGCACCTATTACCTCCAAGACAAGGATAGATTGAAGCCATGCATCCATGAGGGAGCAAAAGGAAAAACATTGAAAACCTCAAGAGTGCAAGTGTAGGACCCTAAAGAGTTTGGCATGGAGACCAATCCTTAGTCCACCTAGCATTTCCCATCAATAATGTGAGCTTAAGTACCACCACCCTCCAAAAGAGAGCCATCCACGACCAGTGAGTCTTGATAGGGTTTATTAAGTTGAGAGCATCCTCCTCCGTTTCTATAGGTATGAAGCTTTTCAATATAACTAAGGGCAAGCAATAAAATCACTCATAGTAATCAACTTGCTTATGATTAGAACTCTTTGCTTTTTTAAGCATCACCTTGCAAATTCCCACTAAGCATTCAACTAAGGGCATACCAACTGCTTCCTAGTCAACATACACATTAGAACATTAGCTAGCATGGGTTGACAATAACCATATCCCTATGTTTGTTACCTCTTACCAAAGGCATGTTAGCTTCCTTTTGAGCTAGGGGACCATTCAGATTTGCAGAATCAGCAACGTAGCTGTAGTCTCCCCTCAGCATGACAAATTTTGCAAACACCAGTGGTGACACCCAATGATAGCACAACCAAGCATAGAAAAGCAAGAATACAATACATGAACAACAAAGTAGTGCATAAGTTAGACATGCATATCAGAGGCAGACTGCAATCTTCTCAGAGGGCCTGGATCTATCGACCCCATTACTGCCTTCCAAGCATAATGCTAGAACAACAATTGAACATGTGTGCCTTCAGAGAAAAGTTCAGCAGGCAAGTGTCACCCAATGCCGTAGTCAAAACCAGATAGCACAAGTAATAGTCCAGGGTGCACCCACAAATAAGACACACCCCCTGCATACTCTATCTGCTAAACAAACTGCTTTGGGGGGGGGGGGGGGGGGGGGGGGGGGGGGGGGGGGGGGGGGGGGGGGGGGGGGGGGGGGGGGGGGGGGGGGGGGGGGGGGGGGGGGGGGGGG
>JAMKQA010029830.1:0-18434 GCA_024699735.1 Posidonia australis
TAAATAAGATCAAGGATCTAAGTATTTTGAGCGATTTTTCATCCTTGCTTTACTACATGCAATGTATGATCTAACATGCATAGAAATGGCTAAAAACAAAAAAGGGTCTTCCTAGATATATCAAGGAAGAAAGCCAGAGAAAACTGAAAGCAAATCGAAGCAAGAAATCATGCTAAAAACCAGGTGAAAATCTACTGTGTTACTGAAAACAGGCTAATGCGTCTGTTAGGTGCGCCAGACTGGTGCTCCAGTCTGGTGTGCCACCTATATGCTCCTGTGTGGGCTAGAAAGATGTGCCAAGGAAAATACCAGAAAGCCATGCAATGCAATGTCATATAAAGGCATTCCAGAAAGTTATGCAATGTAAAGTCTTTGTAAAAATGGAAAATATCCTTTAAAAATGAAAGACATGCAAGTATGAAAAGCTCATGGATCTTGTGCTCAAAGGCTAGTAGTCTCACACAAGGTCACATCCTACTTATGCTGAATGAAAACAAGGTTCAGCTATGTCCCAGGATCATGGGCTGATGCATAGAATCTCCACAGGGGAGCAAAGTGCAATTAGCCTACCAGATTTTGAACTATGGGCTGAATAACCAGAGGGTAAAACGACTTAAAAAAAACAACATTGTTTGAAGTTGAAACCATGTATGCAAAATCATAAAATACCAAAGAATCGCCATTGAGAGAATCAGACTCAAAACTATTCGGGAAATCATGCAGACTGGGATGCAAAATAGGGTGATTTATTCTCTGACCAGTCTGGTGCACAAGAATGGTGCGCCAGAGTGGTGCTCTGATTTGGTGTGCCATTCTAGTGTGCCAGGATGGTGCTCCCTAGAAAATCTGGATCAGACTGCAATCTGATCCCGAATTCTGGTCTAGATTCAGAGAGGCGGTTTATTTTTTATTAGGTTAGTTATGTAGATGATAGAAACAGAAATATGATAAGATGAAAATGAACAGAAACCTTTCTTTTTATTTGATTAGAAAGCAAAGTAAATCATAGGTTTATGGCAGAAATACTTATACGAAATCTTGAAGAACATGTGTGAGAAGATAAACTTGACAGCCCATATGCAAGTGGTGAATATGTAAAGAACATGTCTATTGCATATCTTAGCATACATGTGCATGAATCATGGATCCACACATAGGAATTACATGATGCAGATTTTTAACATATGGATCCTATATGCAAGATATCTTGTATATGAAATAAAAATCTCTTATATAAACAGCAAGAATCAGATTATATGCTAAGTTCAAGGCATGCTTTATCTTGGTGTAAGAGCTGAAACTAAAGAAGAAGGGAAAGAGAGAACCTACCTCCTAAGGTGTTCCTTCTTGAGATATCAACGATAATGGGATCCTTATTGCTTTGGAAGGGCTGGCAATGCTCCAAAATATAAGGGAGTGCTTGGGAGAAAAGAGAATAGATTGCAGAAAACAGTATATAACTCGCACTAGCTCTTTAGGTCAAATCATCCAGGGGGAAGGGGGCCCATATAGTTGCCTATGGATGTCTTTATATAGGAACTTCACAAAGGTAACTCCTAGAGAATAGAAGCAGCCTCGTAAACGAAGAGCTTGGGAAGATCCCAAGGCATATTCGTTGGTGGAGGTTACGGCCATGGGAGGAGGAAAGCCAGTAGCCAGCAACTTGAGAAGTGGCTATACGCCAGCTTGGTGTGCCAGGTAGGTGCGCCAGGTAGGTGCGCCAGCCTGGTGCTCCAGCTAGATGCGCCACTTCCGTGCTCCTGCTTGGTGAGCTAGCTAAATGCTTTATATTGGTGCTCCACCTTGGTGCTCTCCTGTACCTGTCTGGATCTCTAATTAGGCTGTGGGCCTGCTGTAGGTTTAGGATTGGTTTAGCTAATGGGACTCAAGGGTTAGCCACATCCAAAGCAACATTTGGAAAGCTTATCTATGAGTTACCGCAAAATCGGAGTGTCTATAGATGCCCCTCCCTGAGCGAGGTCGAGGGACAAAAGGAACCAAGACCGATGCTCAAGGTTGACAAGATACCTCCATTTTGTGGTTACAGAAGGATGGTGTTTGCTATAGGCAGTTAGTCACTTATCCGGTGGATGCATTGAAAGTCATGATTTGTTGCCGAATGCAAATGCAAATGCGAAATGCGTGCAACTATTGATCTAAATGTTGGGGATGTGATGCCAATGCGAAAATAAATGCAAGAGCCGATCCCGAAAGCCAATGCAAAGCGGATGCTAACACAAGAACGGGTGCTTGCAAGATGATGCGATGTTGATGCTAGTGCTGATGTAACAAGCAAATACACAAAGATCCTCCACACAAAGGGAACTACTAGTAGGAAAATGATAAGTTGTCGGACTCATCAATCGGATTATTGAGGTTATCAACCTAAAGAGACGGGATATGACAAACACACTGAGTCTTGTCCACCCGGCTGCCAGACAGTATGACGGTTGTCAACCGAGTAGTTGGGTATGCCGACCCAAGGAAAAGGGGTATGACAAACATATCATTTGTCAAACAAGAAGGCCCTATCCGCACGGACCAAGGGCGAACAAAGAGATTTCGCGCCTGCGAAAACTTGGAAGAGAAGGGGGAAAAAAAGGACCTTGACCGCCCGGTCAGAGGGTCAAACAATTGGATTCCGCGCCTACGAAAACCTAGGAGAGAAAGGATAAGGACCTTGATCGCTCTGTCACAAGGTCAAGCAGCTGGATTTCCTGCCCGGGGAAATTCTGAGAGAAGGGCTAGGACCTTGACCATCCAGTCAAAAGGCCAAGCCGCAGGATTTCCTGCCTGAGGAAATCGGAGAGAAGGGCTAGGACCCTGACCATCTGGTCAAAAGGTTAAGCTGCAGGTTTTCCTGCCCAAGGAAATCTGAGAGAAGGACTAGGTCCCAGACCATCTGGTCAAAAGATCAGCAAGCTGGACTTCGCGCCCGCGAAGATCCAAAAAAGGCAAATGACGTTGACCCCCCGGTCAAAGTCAACAAGCAGGATTTTGTACCTACGAAAATCCAAAAGGGGCAAATGACGTTGACCGCCTGGTCAAAGTCAACAAGTTGGATTCCGCGCCCGTGAAAATCCAAAAGGAATAAACGTCATTGACCGCCCGGTCAAAGTCAACAAGCTAGATTCCATGCCTGCGAAAATCCAAAAGGAGCAAATGACGTTGACCGCCGATCAAAGTCAACAAGTTGGATTTCACGCCCGCGAAAATCCAAAAGGGCAAATGACGTTGACCGCCCGGCCAACGTCAACAAGTTGGATTTCGTGCCCGCGAAAATCCAAATGGGACAAATGACGTTGACCGCTCGGTCAAAGTCAACAAGTTGGATTTCGTGCCCGCGAAAATCCAAAAGGGGCAAATGATGTTGACCGCCCGATCAAAGTCAACAAGCTGGATTTCGCGCCTGTGAAAATCCAAGAGAAAGAAGCAGAAGGATCTCATTCGCTTGGAAGGAGAACTTGAAAAAATCAAAACGATGATCCCTGGACTGTCCCCCAGGAAGGAAAAAGGCAATGGTGCCTCAAAGAGCAGAATTGTAAATGTGCTGGTTGCTGATGCTGTGGTGTAGAAACTGGCATTCTTACTGAAATGCATATACAATCTCTTCTTGCTGGAATCTTCAGTCGAATGTGGCATTGTTTGCAAAAGGTGAGGACTTATTTGCAAATGTCCAAAAATCGAGGTCTTTATTGCAAATTGCCCAATCATGAAAGCCTTCTGATTGTTGAATTACCATTGTGCTATGACATTCGAGATTCTGCTGTATACTAACAAATGTCTGCATCAAACAAAACTTCCCACATCCTTTGTGGATTAGTTTGCAAATTTGCGAAATGTAGGGGGTTTTCTGTAAATTACCCAATCTAGTGCATTTTGCAAGCCATGTGCTTGACACTGTATATTCTGCTCTTGGAGTGCAAGTTATGAAGTGCTAGGGGCCGAAATGCAATTTCCACCACCATTTTGCATTTTGAACCCCTACTATTAAATTATTTATAAGAGGGTCCCACTGAATAATTGTCATAACTGCCAAGGGACATTCTTCTTTTCTTTCTGCTTACTGGGATTATGAAATGTGCTTGTGCTGCTTGGTTCTCCATGGTTCTGCTGTGATTTCATATCTCAAAGCAACATGTATACATACATATATATTTTTTATTTTCTTTCCCTTTAATATGTATGCCCCTTCATCTTCCTTCCCATTCTCTGCTTTTCTTCCCATACGAAACCCATCTCTTCTCCTTCTCTTCTCTTCATCTCTCCTCCCATTCTCTTCACCCCCCTCAACTCTTCACGGCAGCAGCGCATAGGAGGTGCACCGGCAAGGTGCTCTTGGCTGGTGCGGGGTTCTGGCGCGTCGGCTAGGTGCGGTGACTTGCAACGGCGGCATGGTCAGCGGCGGTATGGACCAGACTCTTCAAGATTGGCTGGACAGAGGCTCGTCAACGGAGGTATCTCCTCCTCCCCTCTTGATCTTGCTTTGTACTTTTGTGCCCCCTTGTCTTGGATGGCCGTCGGCTTGGTGAGCTCCAACGGGCTGCGCGATTGGTGGCAGTGGGGCAGCTAGGTGATGGTTGCAGGCTGAGAAGGGCTGGTCGCTAGGCTTGGTGGGTTGGCAGTTGTGAGTGGACGGCAGTGGGGAGGTGGCGGTTTGGGTGGTAGGCTTGGTGGCCACGGGTTGATGGTTGGTCACCGGTGGTGCTCCAGCGGGCTAGGGCCATGGCCTACGATTGTAGTTAGAGGTGGCGGCTGATAGCTGAGTTTTTCGGTGAGTGTTGGCCGTGAGGTGGTGGGCTGAAGTGGTGGAGAGGGTGATGGGTTTTAAGTAAATAGTTTGCTGCCATATATATTGACTGAACAACCATATTGCTTCTTATACCAATTAAAATGTAATTCCATCATAAGCTGCTTTGAATCAGTATTGGCCGTTTTAAATCACCTATCTGCTGACCCATGCTTGAGTAAAATAATAGCCCACATAGAATGTTTCATGTCCAGCTTTTCATAATAATAGTAGCATGTTCCAACTTATAAGTACAAATAGCAAGAGCATCAATATTGCCATATAATTCTCACATTTCCATGTAATTACTTGTTTAAACTCTTCCATAATGCTGTTGTAACTGCATGCCTACTGTATCTGCATTTTTGTTATCATGTGCCATTACACTTCACTTAACTGCTATGCCTTTGCTATTTTGCTACTGACTGTAATGCTACGTCTGACTTTGACTTGGGCTCCATTATGCTTAAATATTTTGCATTTGTCATGCCTGCTGCTTGTATTTAACTTTAAGTTTGGCCTTTGCCCCCTTGTAGGATGACCTAGTTCCCGAGGAAGGAACCTCACAGCCTTCCCGAGATACGTCGTCTAGTTCTCGCCCCCGGCGGCGAGGTAGTTCTTCGAGGTCACGTGCCTCTAGCAGCTCGACTCCTGCTGTCCCTGTCGAGGTACGCCCAAACTGGAAAACAATGTATATATGATATAAGTCTGGCACTTCATTCAACAAATGCATTTTCGGGAGTCCGACAACTTTGAGGGGCGACTGCTTAGCGGCGATCATATCTGCAAGAGCCCCGACTTTGGGGTAATTTCCTGCCTTGATGCTTTATAAATTGCTTTCTGACTTGGTATCAATTCTGTTTTTTTAAAATTTCAGGCTGGTGACGTGAACCAGATAATGCGGTGTCATTGGGCCCCAATGCTAGACCACTTCAACCGCCTGCCTGAGTTTCTGCAGGATTTTCTCCTTCACCGGTCCCCATTCGATGGTTTACTGCGCATTCTAGTCATACATGGCCACTACAACTTCTTTCGAGCTCTAGTGGAGAGGTGGAGGTTTCAGACGCATACCTTCCATTTCTCGTTCGGTGAGCTGACTATCCTGCCTAACCAGTGGGCCTTTTTGACGGGCCTACCCTTCGATGACGAGCTGATCATAGGTGAAACTACTCATGGCTTACACCTTGCTCCTGCGCACCTAGGCAGTGTTCCTCCTAAGCCACCTAGGGGGAAACACATGATCACTGTGGGGTGGCTGAGAGAGTGGGACCAGTTCTGGCCCAAACCCGAGCCTGACAGCGACAAGGTGGTTTTTTTGCTGGATTTGCTAGCAATGATCTTCTGCGACTCATTCACATACTGTATTCATGCTAATTGGTTGGCGTACTTAACCAATCTAAAGCATCTGGACCACTATGACTGGGCTGGCGCCAGTTACACCTGGTTGATCTGTGGACTTGACAACATAGTCAAGCTTGGGCGTCGCTCCTACGTGGGATTATATCCTCTGCTGACTGTGAGTGTTTACTTTCATTATTTTTGCAAACCAAATTTCCTCTTCGCTTAATATCTGATAAACTGACTTCTGTCTGCCATCTCCAATATTGGATTATGGAGCATATCACACAGGGGCATAGCTTTGGCCGCCTCCGTGACGAGCTTCTACCTCTCCCTCGTCAGTGGGTCGAGCCTGACCATCGGGCTGCCGCACGGGTTTATAGCTACGAGTCCTACCGGTATCTACTTGACCTGGTAGAGCTTGAAGATGTATGTTTTTGTGCTATAAACTTCAATTCTGTATGCCTGCATTACCTGCTTTGCTTACAATTATTAGTTTCTGTAACAGGTTCACCTACACCCATTCTCCAGATATGATGGCTTTGATTGGGCTCCTTTGAATTTTGGCCGTGTTTTAAGGGACAAGCAGGTGAAATTTTACTACATGAAGAAGTCGGCATATTTTCTCCTAGGGTGCGTGAGGCATCAATTTCTGAATGAATTTTGCATTCCTGCCCCTCCTCCTACTGACATGGATCACCCAGCCTCTACCTGTTCTGTGGCCAGAAGTTGGCATACGGCAGCTATTGCCTCGCAGGACAAGCATATCCTCCGAGAAGTCAATTACACGGATTACCTGGCTTGGTACAAACGAGTTGGAAAGCCGTATCTGTTTGAGGAGGCCGTGCGGGATAGCCAGTGCGGGATGTGGTATGCTTCCGACTGGGCCAAGGTACTTGGTTATAATCTTTGCTTAATACTTCCATGCATATGATCTATGTAAATCTGATATTTGTCATAATTCAACAGGGCTTTGAAGAATAGTTCGGTGCCTTTTACGCCGACATCCGACGAAAAAGGGTATAACTTTTACTTTTGTAATTTTGCCACTTTTCAACAATATGCCTGACATATTTGTAAACATGCAGGAACTGCGCTGGCGCAACATCATTCGGGTATTCCTTTCTGCTTTTGCTGTATCATTTAATAATTCTGACTACTAACACAGGTCTCGATATTGCAGCAAGACTTCCCAGCTCATGAGGTAAATGCAGCCAGCAATGGGGAATTCACTATGGAAGCGTCTGAAGAGGATTGCTCAGACACTGAGGTTTCCCAAAGGGTTCAGAGTTCTGCTGCCTGTTCTCAGGCTACTGCTACCGCTCAGTGGTTACGTCAGATCACTCGACGAGGCGCCCGTCTTCTGGCCAAGAGCTTCCAAGAGGCGTCATCCGACGAAGAGGAGTCAGACGATGGGATAGCTACCTTTAGTTTTTTTTTGCTTTAGTCGAGTCTTGTATTGATATTGGAACATTGTAAACATATTGAAGAATACTTTGGAAATGATAAATTTCAATTTTGGAATGCGCCCCTCACTTGGGGTATTGCTTGTGTATGCTGTATGATGTGTTCTATGCAGATTTCAGAAAATGGTGTCGATTTGGCGAGGTTCAAATTTTAGGGGAGGTGCTGTTGAAATTTTCTGCTGCTTGGTGTGCCGGCTAGGTGCGCCGCCAAGGTGCGCCACCTACTTGTGCCACAGATGTGTGCCCTATTAGTGCTCCACCCGAAAATGGTCAGCTTGCTTTCCTTTTTTGCTAAAACCTCTTACTTATAACCTCGCATTCCCAACTAGATGCACCGTTGCCTCTTTCTGCAAACACCTCAAATCTTTAAAACTTTGCTTGTAGCATCTTTCTTTGATCCGTTCTGGATTATGGCTGCACTAATACAATGGTATGTGAATGTTTTGCTATTTTTCTTGCTGATTTTTTCTTGCCTTGCTTTATGAAAACATAGATTTCGTTTCTTTTTTTGCCATTTTATGTCCGTTTTACAACAAGATGAAATTTCTTGAGAATACTTTTCGATTTGTATTAAGATCAAGATCATATTTTATTGGATCACTCCATTTGCCTCATATTTATGTCAAGTTCTGCTCTTTTTACTATCATATCTGGCCCAAATTTGTGTCCATAGAGTTATCCCACCATGGTGACGCCAAGACATTGTTCAGATGCTCTGCGCGGCTGGATTGATGTTTTAACAACTGCCGATCGCGAACAACTGCGGATTTAGGGCATATCCTCCTCACTTTTAAGTATAGCTAAAGTGGAGGTTAATTGGCACCTATTATGCACCGTGGCTCGATTTTGGAAGCCGGCCTTGTACGTTTTCCGCTTCGGGCAGATAGAAATGACTCTGACTTTGGAGGAGGTCAGACGGATCTACGGCCTGTCGCCATTCATGTCTCCTCCAATCTTCACTTTCCACGACAACTATGTTCCAGTTTTGAGCCGACTGACGGGCTTGACCAGAAGAGTCTGTGAAGAGAAACTTATCTGCAGAGATGGACCAACTACCATGGTGCGCCTGGATTATTTTGATGAGATTATCAACGCCCGCTCCTCTTTAGGCATCCTGTGGCTTCATAGTTTTGTGCTGCGTTTCCTCAGGGAGCTTATTTTTAGCCATGGCAGTACGACTGTGGCTATTGAGGTGGCAGAAATAGCCTAGGCGATGGTTATTCGCCAGATTGATCTTGCTCCTATCCTCCTTACAGAGACCTATGTCGGTTTGGATCGGGCATTGAAGTGCTCCCAGCACTTCCATGGATGTGGCGCCCTGGTGCAAGTAAGCAAGCCATTTTGTACTTAAATACTCTGCTGTGCTTATCTTAACTATGCAACCCATTTTGCCAGGTTTGGTTTGCTGCTCATATGGGAGTGAAGGTTCTGCGCACTCGGCCTTCTGCATTTGAAGCTTATAGCCGCATTCATCATTCAAGGTCACTTCCAGGTGTGCATGAGCTGTGTGACAGATTGAGGAATCTCGCTGAGGACATGGTAACATGGTGCATTATATCCTCGGCTTCAAGGACTTTTTCTGCCTTTTTTAATGCTGGGGACATGCGGCTAGTGGTTCTTCCCGGACTTATAGGCGACGTGGAATATCACCCTGTCTGAGTTCTTCGCCAATTCGGCTTCTGCCAGGACTCTATTGAGCAAAGTCCCTATCTTGACCGGTACAAGAGGTATATTGTTGGCTCTAATGCAACAACCTCAGAGTTGGCTTGTAAGACGCGTGCCGACATTAAATCCTCCGATCTTGCCATTACTGAGGGCTCTGGTTGCACAGTGGAATATGAGGTTGAAATAAGAGAAACATGGCCCATTAGCGAGATTCCGCCTAGTGGCACTTGCTTTACAGGGGCTAGCAGCTCAAAGAGGCCCAGAGTTGATTAGCAACGTCTGTATCAGTGATGGACCATAATAAGATTTTGCTTGCATTTATGTCATCTTGACTTGCTTGTGTTTGTTCATGCATTTTCAAAACTGCTCTCAAGATTAAATTACTTGGCATGCCCTTGGTCATAGATTCTTCTAATTAAAGAAGCGACTAGCATGCCCCTAGTCAAATGCCTATTTGCCCATACTACGACCCAAAAAGGCAGCTGGCATGGCCCTGGTCGGAATACGGCCAATCGCCTTGCAAAGTGATACAAATATGCTTGACTAAAAATACTAAATGTTGTGCAAAAAGTGCAATGCAGAGAGAGGATTAATTAATATATTGGTGCCCTCAGCGCCCAGGAAGCCTATTTTGCTTGCTGTAAGAGGTGACACTGTCCTCGACTCATGTGGCACTAACCTAGACACTTAGGTTTATTTGTGGCTCTCCTTCAGATATTGTGGACTTCAAGCCAAATTCTTGGGCCCCTTACATCTACTTTTTTAAGGATTCATATTTCTTTTTCTCCCTCGAAGGCATGCTAACTTACCTATTCTTGCTTGGAGGTAATGTACACCTAAACTGAGGGGGTGGTTGCTCTTTCTATTAGATATAAAGGGGTGGCTAATCCCTTTGTAGGATCTATAGGTGTATGCTTCGACTCCTCTCCAAGTTATAAGGTAGGGATAGGGTCGTCTTGTATGCCTCTCTCAGTGGAGCTAGCTTCTGTCTACTTCTTCTGTCTCCTTATTTCTTTTGTGCTCCAGAGTCTGTATTTTCTTTTATTGCTCGCATTCCCTCTAGATCTAACATTTTTTCTCCCTCTGGAGATGTGGGTCCTCTGGGAATTTGTACATTTCATCCATTTTATTGAAATCTCTCCCTTACATCCTAAGTTTAAGGGGTAGTGACACGTGAGGAGGACTGGACTCGTCTTAAGCAGGCGGGCTTCTGATTTTCCTCATCGGGCAATGATAATGCTGTGCAAAAGTGTAGGAGATTATTCATGTTATGCTAGGATGCAATAACCTAAAATATTAGTAGTCGAAAAGAAGAAACATGAAAATGCATGGCTCACGGTGCAAGGCTTAGGATTGACTAGGAGTCACTGGTAGTACTTCTTTAAGTAGGACGCGTTGACAGGCTTTGACTGCTCTCTATGGTCCATACCTTCAAGAATGATTGCACCTCCGGACAGGGCCTCCTTGACCACAAATGGTCCGCGCCAGTTAGGCCTAAATTTTCCTCGTGCATCGGGCAAATGGATGGCACGGAAAACCAAGTCTCCCGGTTCAAAGATTTTGGGTCTAACTTTCTTTTGATAAGCTCGGGCCACTCTCTTCTGGTAGCATTGGGCATGATGCAGAGCTCGTAATCTATGCTCATCAATCAAATCTAGCTGAACACAGTGATCTTGTATCCATTCTGCCTCTTCTAATTCCACCTCCTTCAAGATTCTTAACGACGGAATCTCAACTTCAAAGGGAAGGACTACCTCCATGCCATACACCATAGAATAAGGTGTTGTTCCTGTTGACGTCCGGACGAAGGTCCTGTAAGCCCATAATGCATAGGGCAGCTTTTCATGCCAATCTTTGTGAGTTTCAGCCATCTTCTTCAAGATTTTCACCAGATTCTTATTAGCCGACACTACTGCCCCATTCATTTGCAGTCGATAGGGGGAGGATCTGTGATGCTTGATCTTGTAATTCTAGAGGAAATCCTCAACTCTCTTTGCTATAAAATTAGTTCCGTTATCTGAAATGATAGCAAATGGAATCCCATATCTGGCGATAATATTATTCTTGATGAATTTCTCTGTAACATCTGCTGTGACTGTCTTGTATGATGTCGCCTCGACCCATTTCGTGAAATAATCGATGGCTACCAGAATATAACGGTGCCCATTGGATGCAGTAGGATGAATGGCCCCGATAACATCAATTCCCCAAGTAGAAAATGGCCAAGGTGATGACATGCTATGTAATTGTTGCGGGGGAGCATGTATGAAATTGCCGTGTATCTAGTAGTTATGGCATCTTCTGACAAATTGGCAGCAGTCTGTTTCCATAGTGGACTAGAAATACCCCTGCAACATAATTTTCTTGGCTAGGAGAACCCCATTCATATGTGGATCGTAGATGCCTGCGTGGACTTTTAACATTAGCATATCCGCCTCCTTTTTGTCTACACACCTGAGAAGCATCTGGTTATAAGACCTTCTATATAGTTGCCCGGCCCCGAGCACATATTTAGATGCTAACCGTGTCAAGGTCTTTTTATCTGATGCAGAAATGCCAGGAGGGAAACTGCCAGACTCCAGGAAAGTTTTAATATCACTATACTAGGGTAGTTCAGCAGATGATGGTGCCTCTTGAATATGCATACAATGTGCTGGCTGTTCAATGCATGTGACTGAAATGTCTATGGCATGTGCCTCTGGGAGTGATAACCATGATGCTAGAGTTGCCAGAGCGTCTGCATATGCATTCTTAGCTCGTTTCATGAAGGAAAATTTGACATCTTCAAATTCTTTAGTCAATTTCAGCAAATGTTCATGATATAGTACGAGCTTCTGGTCTTTTGTCTTCCATTCGCCGTTGACTTTGTAACCATGTCGGTGACAACCTCGAATGATTTTGACGCGAACGGCCAAAATGCATGAGGGACGGCAAAGTCACGGTAAAAAAACAATAAAAATAAATATGCAAATGCACGAGTCGCCACCTAGTCTATTAAAATGGAAGACGAGGAAAACCATATAAAACATGCAAATCATGCAATGGAAAAGTAGGTCATAAACCAAAAAAGGGTAAGGATCCCTGTTACGCACGAGGAAGGTAATAGGCACCCTCTTGCGCCCGATAAATCAGTCTTCTATTGGTTTCTTTTTTGCTTATGAAATATCGACTTTTCAGCCTTTGTTGTACACCCGAGGGCGATATGCCATGCCATGCTAATGTGTGGTGTCTAAAATACGGGTGCATGATGTGTAGGGGTGTGTCCTAATGCTCAGAAGTATCACTCGTATGTTGGGTCAAGTGTTGATGCAACGTCATTGCATAAAATCAAAGATATATCAATTTCGAGTGATCTTTCATCCTTGCTTTGCTATATGCCAAATGCAATCTACCATGCATAAAAATAGTTAAAAACAGAGCTATGCCTTCCTGATATATCAAGGAAGAAAATCAGGAAAAATCTAGAAGCAAATCATGTAGAGAAAGCATGCTAAAAGCCATATGAAAATCTGCTGTGTGCTACTGAAAACAGGCTGATGTGCCTGTTTGGTGCGCCAGACTGGTGCTCCAGTCTGGTGTGCCACATATGTGCTCCTATGTGGGCCAAAGAGATGTGCTGAGGGAAAACAGAAACCTATGCAATGCCAGGTCATATGAGAATGCCTTCCAGAAAATCATGCCATGTAAAACCCTTCGCAGAAATTGGAAAATATGCCTTAAAAGTGAAAGAAATGCAAGTTCCATGACCTATGGACCTTGTGCTCAAGGGCGTGTAGCCTCACACAAGATCACACCCTATGCATGCTAAATGAAAGATGCAGGATTCAGCCATGTCACTGGATCATGGGTTGATGCATAAGGTTCTCTATGTTGGAGTGAGGTGCAACCAGCCTACCAGATTTTGACCAAGGACTAATTATCCAAAGGGAGAAAACAACTAGGAAACAATCTTGCTTTAAACCGAAAACATGCATGCAAAACCATGGAATATCAAAGAACAAACAACAAAAGAATCAGGCTCAGAATCATTCAAAAAACCATGCAAGCAGATATGCAAAAGTGAGTTTTTTATTCTCTGACCAGTCTGGTGCTCCTGAATGGGGCGCTGAGTGGTGCACTGGAGAGGTGCACCACTCTGGTGCGCCGTATAGGTGCTCCCCAGAAAATTTGGATCAGACTGCAATCTGATCCAGAACCTGACCCAGAATAAAGATGGGTGATTTATGCCAATGCAAGTTGATGCATGCGAGTATTAAGAGTATGATGGGATGCATCTGATCACAGCTATCTATTATCATTAAAAACAAGATGACTAAAATGGGTTCATGGCAAGAACACATGCAAAATGCAAAGGATACAAACATGGAACAATTAAACCCAACAGAACATGTAAATGATGATCATACCAAGAATATAACAAGGAAAAGATTGCTCATGCAGGTGATATAGTGCAGATTTTTATGCTAGAAATAAAGTAAACATGCTTGCAAACAAATATGTAGGTGTGCATGGAGAGCATCTAACAAGGAGGACAAGTAAATTCATCACAAAAACCTCATGAAGATACAGAAAAATCAGACCATATATGGAGCTTCTAGAATGCTATTTCATTACAAAAGAACAAGAACTTAAAGGAAAAGTGAGAAGGGCTGTCCAAGATGTTCCTTCAAGAAAGAAAAGAAAAACCCAAGATAATAAGCTCCTTAATGCTTTGGAAGGGCTGAGAATACCTCTGGGTGAAAGGCAAAGCTTGAGTGCTCAAGTGAATAGTTGCAGAATTCTAGAGAAGGCTAGTGTAACTATGTGTCTCTATCTTTCAAGATGATCAGCCCCTTCAAATGGTTGCCTATGCTGTCTATATATAGGGATTTTCCATGGGTAACTCCTAGGACAACAAAGAGCCTCATAGACGAAAAGCCTGGAAGATGCCATGGCATATTCACTGGTAGAGGTAACAGCCATGGGAGGTGGAAAGCCAGCAACCAGTAGCCTGAGAAATGGCTGGGCGCCTGGTATGTGCGCCTGGTTGGTGTGCTAGGTAGGTGTGCTTGCTAGGTGTGCTAGGTAGGTGTGCTTGCTAGGTGCTCTCCCCTACCTATTTGGATTTCTAACTGGGCTGTGGGCCTGTTATAGGTTTTGGTTGGTTTAGCTAATAGGATTAGGTTAGCCACATCCAAAGCAACATCAGAAGAGCTCATCTATGAGTCACCTCAAAATTGGGGTGTCTACAGACTTGTGAAATAACTAGCATTGCGTCGCCATATACGTGGAGTTCTTGGGCACCTTGGTCCCTTGCTACTTGTAAGCCCAAAATGCATGTCTCATATTCAGCTTCATTATTGGTGCATTCAAATGTCAACTTCCTTGCAAAGGGAATTAGCTGTCCTTGTGGCGTTGCTAGAACTGCACCGATGCCTCTTCCTCATTTATTGACTGCACCATCGAAGTACAGACACCACTGATGCTCATTTTGAGGTCCTTCTAGTTCCTCCTCGCCCATTGCAAACAATATATCTTCATCTGGGTACTGGGTCTGCAACGACTGATATTCTGGCAAGGGTAGGTCGGCCAAGTGATCCGCCATTGCTTGTCCCTTTATGGACTTCTGTGTGACAAAGGTGATATCATATTGGGATAGCATCACCTGCCATTTAATGCATCTGCCCACCAATGCTGGCTTCTGGAATAGATATTTGATAGGGTCATGCCGACATAATAACAATACTGGATATGCCATCATATAATGCCGGAGGCGCTGGGTGGCCCACACCAGAGATAAGCAAACTTTCTCTATTGTGTTGTATTTAATCTCGCAGTCATTGAACTTTTTACTGAGGTAGTAGATAGCCTTCTCTTTAAGCCTGAATTCATCGTGCTGACCCAGGATTGCGCCCATTGATTGTTGTGTTGTAGAGAGATATAACAGTAGAGGGTGCCCCGGCGTAGGGGGAACTAAAACCGGGGGCTTCACCAGAAGCTGCTTGCTTTTGTCAAAGGCCACTTGACATTCATCATTCCAGCAAGTCTGGGCGTTCTTCCTCAGTAGCTTGAATATGGGTTCACATATAGGCGTAAGCTGTGCGATGAACCTGCTAATATATTGTAGCCGGCCTAATAAACCACAAATCTCTTTCTTGGTGGTCGGAGGAGGCATGTCAACAATAGCCCTGGCTTTGTGGGGGTCCACTTCAATTCCCCTCTGACTGATGATGTAACCCAGTAGCTTTCCAGAGGATACCCCAAATACACACTTGTTGGGGTTCAGGCGGAGCTTATACTTTCGCAGGCGCTCAAACAACCTTCTTAAGCAGGAGAGATGGTCCTCGAGCTCTTTAGATTTGGCAATCATGTCATCCACGTATACTTCAACCTCCTGATGCATAAGATTGTGGAATAATTCTGTCATAGCCCTTTGGTATGTTGCACCTGCATTCTTCAACCCGAATGGCATTACTCTGTAACAGAAGACTCCCCATGGAGTGATGAAAGATGTCTTCTCCATATCTTCTTCGGCTATTCTGATCTGGTTGTATCTGGAAAATCCGTCCATAAATGACAACATCTTATGCCCTGCAGTGTTGTCTACTAGAATATCGATATGGGTAAGCAGGAAATCATCTTTGGGATTTGCTTTATTGAGATCCCAATAATCGATGCACATGCGAACCCGTCCATCCTTTTTCGGCACAGGCACCATGTTGGCGAGCCATTCAGGATACAACACGACCTTGAGGAAGTTGACTTTGTGTTGTTTCATGATTTCTTCTTTGAGCTTCAAGAGCCACTCGGGTCGCCATCTCCGAAGCTTCTGCTTGACTGGCTTTGAATTTGGTATTAGTAGTAATGTATGAACTACCACTTCAATGTCGAGTCCCACCATGTCATCATAGCTCCATGCAAAGACATCTACATATTCTTTCAGAAAAGCCATAAACTCTGCCTTTGCTTGTGGTGATAAACTGGCACTGATGCGTGTTTCTTTGATATCTTTCGTTGTGCCAATATTGATAAGCTCCGTCTCCTCTTCTACATGAAGGTTTGGGCCTTCTGGGTCATTATCAAAGAATGGGATTCGTGATGGCTCATCATCATTATCCGCTCCACAGACCTCATCCTCTTTTTCATAGGCGATTAGCTCTGACAGGATTTCTTTTTCAAATGCCGGATCTGTTATGTCAACTGAGAAGACCTCTTCTGATTCCGCGCCTTGATGGCGCTTAATGACTGTCATAGTGACTTTCGTGTTTTTGTATCGGCATTGTGCTACTTCTTCGGTTTCCCTGTCTGGATGATCTGGGGAGGAGCTGGGAGTCCCTGCCTCTGATGCTGATGCCTCCTTATTTTTGGATTTTGATTTTTTTTGGTATTTTCTTTCTTTTTGTTAGCTGTACAAAAATTTGCTTGCTGGCGGCTACTCTGCTGTAGGTTGGTGAGACTGCTGCTGCCTGTCCTACTCGTGCTTGATTCAAGGTTTTGATCGTCACCTTCCAGGTGAGGCTTATACTGCCAATACCAGCTAGACCCGCCTCCTAGCTGACAGGAGATTAACTCCATTGGTCTAGCATCCCTTCTGTCTGTCTCGTGCAGGACCATAACTGAAACTTGGCCCTGGGGTGATACTGGTGCTTTTGCTGGTGTTGATGTGGCAACTGCTTTGCCCTTCCTTATGCGATCATGCTCTGCTAGGTCTTCTGCTAGCACATCCAGCTACTCCTGGAATAAGAGGTCCAGATCCCCGATGTCATCATCTGAGTTTGCTTCTTGGACCACTATCTGGACTGCTGACTGCTCTGTCTAACCACTGTTCTGCATGATCTCCTGCTCTGTACCCTGCTACTCTGTCTCTAGCCGGCCGCTGTCCTGATATGAATCCTCTAGACAGACCCAAGTTAATGGCGCTGACACTGCATATGAACTTTGGTTCGGATCCATAATGCCTGCACTAATAAAGTTGGCTAAATTTCGTGGAATAATTATCTTGGAAGACTTACCATGGCGTTACGATCTCTTCCTCTGGCAGTACCGCTCATAACCCAAACCGTCTCGCTCAATCCATTCTTCGGCCTCGATGGGCTCAGTGATTCCTTGGCTATAACGCCCCAGAGGCGATCCTTTCTCGTATCCCTATTTGCGACACAAATTGTCGAACATCAAACGGGGGTTGCTAGAAGTGGCCAAATGGCCGACAAGCTCTGAAGGTGGAATGAAATTAACCGACTCAAATCGGTTAACCCGATAGAGGACATCGGAAGGTTTAGGCTCGAAGTGGATGGTTTGGGGGGCTAGAGCAGAGACAGATTCAACCTTCTCCATATCTTCTGCCAAGACAACAACGATATTGTCATCCAAGCAGAACTTAATCATACGATGGAGGGTTGAAGGAATGATTTGATGCTTGTGAAGCTAAGGGCGTCTAAGCAAAAGATTGAAAGAGGGTTCGATGTCTACGATGTAGAATTCTACGTCGAAGCGAGCAGGGCCTATAGTCAGGGGAATGATCAGGACTCCAAGCGCATCATGATGCGTATTATCGAATGCTGTCATCCCTTTCACAGCCAGTGTAATGTCCTCGGACTTGAATCCGATTGCACTTGCTGTGTGCAAGGGGCAAACATTTAAGCCTGCTCCATTGTCCACCAATGTGAGGGGGATGTAGAAGCTTCGATACTGCGCCGTGGTGAACAAGGAGGAATTATGATTGATGCCTGAAGGAGTTAACTCTAGGCTAGAGAAGGAGATAACCTGAGGCGCCGCTATCATTCCTACCATGTTTTCTAGGGTAGCAGGCTCTATAGTCCGGGATACAAGGGCAGACTAAAAAACCCTAAGGAAGGCTTCTCTATGCTCAGTCGATGTATGGATTAGGTCCCAGAAGGAAATATTGGCTTTAACCTTCTTAAGCTGGGCAGTGATGTCAGCTGAAGGTTGGCTGCTAGTGGTAGGATTGGGTGGTGCTACTCTGGGCATAGGTGGTTGAGGAGAATGTGCATGGAGCTGGACAAGGGCTACTGCTACAGGTGCTGGTGACCTAGATGGCTGGGTTTGTGTAACCATGCCGGCGAGATGATTCCGCAAACGAATGCGAAATCGGTCGGCAAAATCACGTCGAAAAAGCAAAATAAAACGGAGTCGCCACCTAATCTATTATGGAAGACAAGGAAAACCAAAACATGAAA
>JAMKQA010029831.1:0-20902 GCA_024699735.1 Posidonia australis
CCTGATCAAGGTAACAACAGTAAAGAAAAGTGGAAATGAATAAAGAAAGAGAAATGTGATTTGGTCAGGATTGGACTGATGAAATGGTCCTAAAATCCTAAAAAGAAATGATGATGTTTTAACCAGTTGTCAGCCAGTGTTTATGATTTGGTTTTAAGCCTAATGGGGCATTGTGTTTTAGGCTGGATCTGGTCAGAAATGTGAATTTGAAAGTGTGTTTTGGGAAGAAATCCCAAATATTGGAAATGGAAATATTTTGGACAATGAATTCCAAAGGTTTTTGAAAGAAATGTAAAGGAATGTTTTAAAAGAAAAAGTGGTTTTGGAATGAATTTCCAAATGTTTTGAGAAAAGAAAAGGAGACATGGCTTTTGAAAAAGAATGGATTGGGATTGAATTTCCAAGTGATTGTCTAATAAAAGAAAGGATGTTTTTTCAAAAAGAGAAAACCAAGTTTTGAAAAAATGAGATTTATGGTTTTGCCAAGGTTTTGTGATTTGTGTGTTTTGGAGCACGTACTGGGTGGTTTAGATGTCACTCACGCGTGCTATATGGCTTTTCAGGTGCAGACCGCGTGCAGCCGAGTTCCGGTGCAGGAGTTGGAGCTTCTAGCCGCACATTGTGATTCTGAAGGTGAGCCTTAGTTACACTTATTTGTTGTTTCTGTAATTAGTGTAATTATGCTTGATACTGTGTTTTGGTAGTGTGTCTGGGATCGGGGTATTACATTTTTACATATTCTGCATGTACATTGTGTAATATGTTAATAAATATCATTTTGTGGTAACTTTGTCAATTTAATATTATGTTTCAGTAATTACAAAATTTTTTGTTGTTATAGAAATTGTAATATTCGGCATTACATTTAGCTCAGTAATTACAGAAATTCTTGTTTGTTTTCAGGGAAAGGACACGTTTATAGTATCGAGGAAGGGTGATGATAATCAGTGCCGACTTGTTGTTTCTAATTCAGACAAGACTAAGTTGAGATGTAGTTGTCGTATGTTTGAATTCAAAGACTATCCATTCAGACATTTGATTGTTTTCTTTATATATTTCTAAATTAATGTCTTACTTGAGCATTTTATTTTGAAGAGGTGGTTTCATTCCGTTAAATATGACATTAAATTAGACATATACTTAAACAATAATAGTTTAAGTAAATGCTCTTAATACATGGAGGTCATACATTTGGGAAAACAAGTTGCTAATCATGTTGTTCGTGGTAAGGAGTTTTATAATTATGTAAAGGAACACATGAAGTTGATGATAGAAGAGAAGGATAAGATGTAAAATTTTGCAATTACTGAATTGAATGATTTAGGGCATAATGATCATGATAGGAAATCATAACATCGTTCAATTACTCGATTATTCTGTAATGATATTAGGTCCGCTAGGGAGTTAACTATTTTACCTCTTTTACAAGCCAAAACAAAAGGAAGTGGTAGAAGTGATAGGCCAAAAGGTAAAGATGTGCCACACATTCAATCGGATCGAGAGAAGCATGCACAAGGAAGACAATGCAACTCATGTGGCAAGCACAATGTAAACTATAATTATAGAAATTACCCTGACAAAAACATAAGTTTGGCAAATATTCCATTAAGATATTTAATGAATTTTCGAATCTACTATTTTTATTTTGAATCAATTCAAAATTTTGACCTTTTTTAGTGTTCTAATGTTATGCAGTGTTGATGATGAAGATCAGCCATTAGTAAAGATTCAAGAATTGATAAAAATGATTCGCAACATACTAATTAGTTCCTTTTATTTCAATCACTATTTAAGTACCCCAATAATTTATTAAGTGTTTGTTTTAGTAGTCATTTACTGTAAATTAACTTTTATAATATTTACTAACAAATGATTATTTAATATATTACAGTTTGGCATGTATTTTTTTATGGATGACAATGTAATGATGTTATTCTACATTACTCTAAATGAATCTTAATTTCTGCAACGTCAGTTTATTCAAAACCTTTGATTGTTGTATGCTTAGTGAATGTGGTGTTTGTAATGGAATAAATAGGACTTAAATTTAGTAAATACTGATAATATTTTAGATTCATCACTTAATGATATAATGTATAATAGACAACAAAGATATAATTATAGTTCAGAAGTATTTGATTATTGTCAAGTTGTATACGAGTATTTTTCTCTTATTTAAATGATTATCTAATTTTTTGTGCACAGAAGAAGGCAATACAGATTTTGTGCAATAATATAATCCATATCTCGAGATGTATATCATTCATCAAAATAATGCAAAGCATTTAAAGAGAGTATATAAATTTATATTTAATCCCAGAAGCCAATTGATGTTATCATAGCTTAAAACAAATTTAGATATTAATTGTGAGTTAAAAAAACACATAATTATTAATCAATATGTCAGATTCAATACAAAATGAATGCAACACAATTTTGTTATAATAATAGGTCATTATACGTGACTGCAACGGAAAATAAATGAATGCATTCTAGGCCAATGTATCTAACATTCCTGAAAGGTTTAGAACATATCATGTTTCCATAAAATATACAAAATTAGATAAACCAAAGCATATGTCTTCAACATACGTATCAAACATTGCTTGATACAAATTTATAATTCCGCTGCTATCCTTCAAGTATTAAACTAAAAGTGTCCAAAATGTTTAGTTCGGTACACAAGTAATAAATTATGTTGAACTCTAATCGATAACTATTATGTCATTGTCAATCTGCTACTTCAATTACTATCTTCCTTAGTATTTCCATAGCCATCTCTATTCGTAACATAGGCATATCTGATTGACTGAATGTAAATAGTTTTTTCAAGGCAATACACTCACATGCTTTCAGTAGAAATATGCCGCAGTCTACGCTGTCTGGAGCTTGCAGTGGGTAATCAGAAACTAAAGTAAGATACCAGTTGTCAATGTCCATTATAGGATACTTTGATCTCTAGAAGAACACTTCCACTCACATAACCTAAGTATATAGTAAATTTTGATGTTTGTTAGTGTATAATAGAAAATGTAATTATATATTTAAGTTATGGCATATACAATAACATTGATTACATGCTTGTTAAGTGTACTAACTATAACGCGGAAGGCTAAATGCGCGAGGGTCGGCAAAGTCACGGCAAAACAATAAAAAGCAAATGATAAAAATGCAAGAGTCGCCACCTAGTCTATTTAAAACGGGAGACGAGGAAAACCGTTTTAAAACATTAAAATCATGCAATAAAACCAATGGAAAAGTTCAATCATGAACCAGAAAATTGGGCAAGGATCCCTGTTATACACGAGGAAGGTATTAGGTACCCTCGTGTGCCCGAATAATCGATCTTTCATGGGTTTTTCGTTTACTTATATGAAATGTTGGCTTTTCAGCCTGTTTTTGCACGCCCAAGGGCGATATGCCATGCAATGCTACATGCAAGTGGTGCCTTATGCTAAACGTGGGTAGAGGGACTATAGGGTGTGTCCTAATGCTCAGAAAGGTCACCCGAGTGGTGGATCAAACACCGGTACAAAGATATTACACGGATATGACCAAAAATCTAATAACACCAAGTAGCTTTCGTCCTCACTTTGCTATATGCAAAACTTAAGCTACCATGCATAAATGTGGATGAAAACAGACCGGAGTCCTCCTGATATATCCAGGAGGACACCCAAAGAAAAGCAAAGGCAAAGAAAATCAGGAAACATGCTAAATATCATGCCAAAAGCTACTGTGTGTAGTGAAAAAATAGGCATGTGCGCCTATGTGGTGCGCCAGACTGGTGCGCCACCTATGTGCGCCTATCAAAATGCAGGTTAGACAGTAAGCTAGACTAATGTGCCATGCGATATAAAACCTTGCAAACATGCATAAGACCATCAGAAAATGCACCATGGACCTCTAAAAGACCTGATCACATATGAGTGAGTTTCCCCTCTTCCATAAGGTCATAAAGGAAATAGGAAACCCAAGAAAGCATGATGTGGGTCTTGTGCTCAAGGACTATATGCCTCACACAAGACAACACAACCCTACTCTGAATAAAGCTAATGGGTTTCAGCCATGCTACCCGGTTCTGGATCATGGACTGTTGCATAAGAGCTCCTCAAACATGAGTCCATGGGGCAACCAGTTCACCAGACCCTAGTAACAGGCTGACTATGCTAGATGCAAAACTAAAACAAACAATACTATCACATGCTGAAATTGTGCACATAAGAACATGACATATCAGGGATAAAGCATCATGAAAATCAAAGTCCAAGACAATCGGAATAGCATGCAGATTATGATGCAAAGTTGGCTGCTTGCACCCTGCGACCAGGCTAGTGCGCTAGCTAGGTGCGCCCATTTGGTGTGCCAGGTTGGTGCTCCCCAGATACTCTATTTCAGACTATGGTTTGACTTCAGAGACTGGACCAAATGTATGCAACCAACTAGGTTACTGATTACCCAAACCATTAAGATAGATGCCAAAGAACTTAATCATGTTAAACAAATGAGCATAAAAACCCTCTTATCACTCTCTCCTCAAACCATGCATATTCATAGATCACAAAGACTACAATTACTGTTGATGGGTTCTCTGATTCATATAATGATTTAATTGACTCAGGGATCATGCGGAAAAGATAAAACATGTAAAAAGGATGCATTACGGTTCATGTTTCATAGCATGCGATTACATAAGACTATGATTCATTGTTAACACACCGTGTAAAATTTATCATGACAGAGAATCAATGGACATATAAGGGAGCATCACGAATATCCAAAAATCACCGGAAGGCACAAGAGAACATCTATGTATACAATATATCAGTTTAGTTGCATGCTTTATTCAGAATGTTAAGTAAAATCTAAGTGGAGAAATGGGTAAAGGACCTTACCTCCTTGGGTGTCTCCTCCTTGAATGGCTCAAGGTATTTCCTCCTTGGTGCATTGGACTCGGTTGGGGTTGCTCAGGAACGCGAGATTGTGCTCTGGAAGTTGGGATGCAGGTTGCTAGCAATGGGTGGTTTGCTAAGAATTTGCTAAGAGATTAGAAAGCTCCTTCAAGGGGACCTTTTAAAGAGAAAAGAAAAGGGTAACTCCTGGGATGCAAAAGGCCAACAGCCTCGCACAAATTCATGAAGAATATTCGCTAGTGAGGGTTACAAGTACAGAACATGGAAAGCCAACAGCCAGCAGCCTGAGAAGTGGCAGTGCGCCAGCTTGGTGCGCTACAATGGTGTGTCAGCTTGGTGCGCCTGCTTGGTGCCCCTGCTTGGTGCTCCATTGTGGTGCTCCACGTTGGTGCTCCCACCTAGCTGCTGGACCATAGGCTTGGGGTCGGTTTGTGTGAGGATCTCTGGCTAATGTCAAATAGGGTTCAAAAGTGGTTAAGCTTGCCGCATCCAAAGCAACATCTTCAAGAGGATCCACCTACGAGTCGCCTCAAAATCGGGGTGTCTACACTAACATTCAATGAATGATTGCTTTATTTATCCAACACCTTACTTCAGTGTCGTGCTTTTTTTTGCCTTTTAATGAATTGTATGATTTGAAGATTTTGTTGGAGATGTCTACATCAAGTAAATGTCAATGAGTACTAGAGTAGAGTGGGAATAATCAATGGTTCATGTTTCTTAGGTCTTCTTGGAGTACATTCATTTCTTTATCTACTTGTTTCCATTCCTTTAAGGGAACTGAGTAGGGGTCATTGATATATTTATCCTGATAATAGTTTAGTATAAAATCAAGATATCTTCAATAATTTACAGATTATATCAGTGAGTTATGTAAAAATAATTATTGTAAATGACTGAAATGTGATAACAGTTAAAAGAACTACATACAACAATTACTGATTTTATTCATGTACTTACGGTGATATATGATATTACAAATCTTGTTGCGTCTTTCAGTGATGATGATGTCATTATTCATTTGTCTACGATTCCACTTAGATAACAATTTATCACCAAAATAAATAGTCCATTCGCAACATGTCATTTAATTTTTTTTAGAACAACTCATCATATATGTATACATACCAATCCTTGTATTGTTTGTCCAAACACCAGTTTCTTTATATCATTCCCCGTAGTAGTGTCATCTCCAACGTTGAAGTAGCTCTTCCCACTATAGGGATCAAAACATACATGTATAGATATGTATCTTTGTTATTAAATAAATAGGTAATTACTAAAAAAACAGCATTCATTCTTGTTGTTATGCATATGAAAAAAATATCAGTAAATATGAACTTACAATTTTTTAACATGAAAAATAAAGTAATCAACCAAGCTTGTATCATCAGATTCTAAGATACTTTTGTAGCAAACTGTCATTTGTTTCCAACCCTGCTATAAATAAGAATATTATCAATTTAGTAAATTATCTAGGAGCTATAGTACTCTACGTGTATTTGTTTAAAGATTACCTTCTTTTCTTTGTTGTAGGTGGCTTTGAAGTTGTTGCCATTCTTTTGTTCTGTTTAACTTTGTTGCACAAGGGACTAACGAATGCACCATCACTATCTTCTTCAACTTTTTTTTTTAATCTTTTTCTAAATTCTGAATAGTTTGCTCCTTATCTGTAACTTTATCTTTTTCAAACACAAATGGTTGTATGTCTAAGCGTTCTTCATATTTAATTGGCATGGAATCTTTTTTCGCATAATTTTGCAAGATTTCTACTCTCTTTTTTCCAATTCTTTGTTTCTTTGTACGAGCTTCTCATTTTGCAAGATGAAATGATCATTTTCTTTGTTCTTTTCCCTCAACTATTCATTCAACTTCTGGATTGTATTGTCCCTTTCTATCATTGACTCTTCAGTCATTTTTATTTTTGGTTTCCAAATCTGAAATTTTATTTTTCATGTCTTCAAACATTTCAGTATTTACAGAAAAATATATTGATGATTCCCCACTCTCGTGGTTCTCTATAGGACTGGTAATAATATTACTAATTAGAGATCCATCTAACAATGCTGAAACCTACAAGATAAACACTAGATAGTATAAGAAAATGTTATCAAGTTCCTACATATGCAAAGTGTTATTCAGAATGCTAGACATTTGTTGTAACTATAATGATTCCATAAACCCAAAGAGCAATTTCAATAAAATTTATTATTGTAAAATTAATTCCAGTAAAAATGATATGTACAACTTACTTGTGCGAGTCTATTTATATAACACTTTTTGTCTTGAGTCCATTTCTTTATTAATGGCCTTTCAAAAGGTTGATTGGAAATACATATACTTGTGATTTCCCATACCCAAACCTATCAAAAACAAAGTATATGGGAAATAATGTTAAAAAAATAGCATATCCTGATAAAAAGGAATGTAAAATATTAGAGTAAATTGAGACTTACGTAAAGTGCCATTGTACATCTAGTCAGATAACTAGAAGCCTTATTGCCATGTTTCTCCTTCTCACAACCTCAGAACATCTACTCATATTTGCAAAAAGGTTTTTCAAAATTGTTTCAACCTAATTGTAGTTATCCAGGGCTTCGTCATCTTCGATATACCCAATCAGATTTGAGTTCAATGTGTATCCAGATTGTGGAAGCAACAATGTGGCAAATAACATGTAACGAGCTGCGTTGCTACCAACACAAACATATTAGTTTAAATAATATCAACAACAATTAAATACTAAATTATAGGAAATTAAAGGCTAATTAAAAGCATCTAAAAACCAGGAATTTGTTTAAGTGGCTATGAGACTCCGACTATATACACTAGACTCACCCAAAGCTGCTAGCCTATACCTACAACCTAAAACCTACACTGTAGACACCCCATTTTGGCAGCGATTCGCAGCGAATTTCTCCGGAAGAGCGCGATCCAGCGGCAACGAGGCATTCCACTCTGATTTTACCCTAAGAACAACCTTAACACTTAAACCAACCCAAACAAACCAAAACAAGCCCGAAACACCAAGCCCAACACCAGAATCCAACCTGTGTGCCCCGTGCCAATGGGATACGCGGCCCGATTGTCTGGCCTAATCGCACATCGTGGATGCGCGGGAGGACCAGGGTTGTCCTGCACGAGCTGCTCGACCCGTCGCTGTCATCGTACTTGGTACGAGTTACAGCGCTGTGCCGCTCCACTACTGCCTAGCGTGCCTGATGCCTCCGCCGCCACCACTCCGCCCATGTGTAGCCACAGTCGTGCCCTGCTCACCGCCCATGCCCTGTCGCCCCTAGCAACACTGCAACCAACAACGTTTCACCGACGAGCCACCCATACCTTGCTAACTGCCTGCACATGCCACCACCTCCTCAAAAACGACCTCCCTTCAGCCACGAGGGGAATTTTTTTGGCTCTCTGGCCTCTCTGGGATCGATTGGCCCCTCTGAAACCCAGCTCCGAGCTCCAGCCATCCCCAGGCCGTCGACCACCGTCATCACACCTCCACTCCTGCCAGAGCCTCCGTCCTACCATCTCCAGCCACCACACCAACTCAACATTACATCACCGAACCTTCCACTAGTCATTCCACATCCCTCCAAACCCACCTCCGCAGCCATTGCACGCCAGTCGCTAGAGAAACGCTGCCGCGAGCCGCCGTCGGAGAGGACAATCCACCACTTGCAGGTAATCTCCTCCCCTACTATACAAGCTTGTTTTCTTCCTTGCTTTTCATCCAACATCTCTGTCATGTCATCCCTTGCATAATTGCATTTTATTTCACCATGCATTTCGGCCATTTCTATCGTCTTCCTTTCCTCCGGCAACGTCGGAATCCAACTTCAGTGACGTAGATAGGGGGAAGCATCCACGAGGTCATCCATGCATCCAAATATATAGGAATATTCCTCGACCTCCCCTCTAGCCTCCCATGCATTATATAAGCATTTTGCATCATCGCATGTAGGTCTGCAAGACGGCAAGGCTCGCGGTTGTGTTCTGTCTTCGGCGTGCGTGTCATGGTTGCGCGTGCGACATGCGCGGTTTCGTTAGGGACAGAAGAAGATGTCGGGCTGAGCTCTGGCACTACCCCCCTCATTCATTCCACCGCCCCAAATCCACGCATCCTAGGACCTAACTCATGGCATGCATCTATTCATGGCAGTCCCGTCTAGGTCCCCATGCATCCCTCTAGTCATTTGCATTGCCATATTTCACACTAGAGTAAGGCAAAGGTCATTGGTTTGCTGTCCTGTTCTGTCTCTGGCATGTGCGCCCCGATTGCGCGATAGACTTGCACAGTGAACATGCGCGGGTCTACCAGGGACAGAACAGGCAACAGGCCTAAGCCCTTACCTGCTTATCCCATCCATTTCTACACCACCTATCCATGCATCCAGGCACAAGCACTTGCATCTACATTAATCATGCATATGACTTACACCATCACGCATGATACACCACATTGCTCACTCTTAGCACTTCATATTTAATCACATACATTCATATCACTATACAACCTTGCCCCAAATCCTTCTCATGCACACTGAAATTCACATCATGTGTCATGACATACTTGCATGTATGGGCGATGACGATTACTATGTCGGATCCTTTTGACCGATGGTCTAGGATTCACATGGTGTTTCTGAGCACACTTAGGTCATATCATTCCCGCCCCTTGCACTTCGCCCGATGGTCATTTTGAGCACTTACATGGCATATAGCATACATACATCTTAGTTCTAACAAGCATACATGATCATCTGCATTCGGCGACACACAAAAGAGCGAAAGTCTAGAAAGACCGATTTCTCAGACGCCTGAGGGTGCCTAACACCTTCCTCATGCGTAGCAGGAGTCCTTACCCTTTCTCTGGCCCACAATAACCAATGTGTTGCATCCATTAGGCTCGGAGCATGCACACACATTCATGCATACATTTGCATTCATTTTTTTATTTTTTTTGCGTTTTATTGCATCTGGTTTTCCTCGTCTTTCCGGTTTTTAAAAGATTAGGTGGCAACTCTGTTTTTGTCCTTATCATTTTCTTTTTCCGTGTTTTCTTCGGTGTCTTCGAGTCAAATGTCCTTCCTCGGATTCATCATCTTCGTTGTGACCTTTTTCGATCCTTCGCGTGCTCCCTTGCCGCGAAAGGTAGGTTCCGACATGGTCACACACACAAAACACGCGTGAGTGACCAGAAAGTCATCCAACACACCCCACAAAAACCCCAAAAACAAAACCAAGTTTTTCACTTTTAAATCATTTTTGAAATCATTTTCATCAAATCCACTAAGTCTGAAAACACAGGCCCTACCGGTCAAAATCACAAAGTCTCAACTCTAAAATTTTATTATATTTCTTCTGAAGTCACAAACATACGAGAGAAAAACCAGGCCCTCTTGGCCAACATCTCAAACGCGGACCATATTGGTCAAAAACCACAACCACACTGAGTCATGTTGCCCAACGCCAGGCAATTAACTCTGGCCACAAGTAGCCACCAAGGTATACTGCACTGCTATGGACCCACCACCCTACGAGTAATTTCGTCTCGTAGTTCTCCTACCTAGAGAACCCTTACAAAGCCAACTCTATTTGGGAAGGTTGTTCTGTCAATCAAGATGCTACCAACAACGGGGCATTTGCAAGTTTCTGCCTTGGCCAATATCACAAGGTCCACCTTATTGACGTCCACCACATGGTACCTAGACAGTGGGAGTGTCATACCTTCACGCCTGACAGTACCTTGAGCCTCATTTCCGGTGACACTGGAGTATCATATCTTTAGGTCCAGACAACACCTTAACTTGCGGACTTCAACTTCGGCCTCGTGGATGATAGTGAGGGAGTCTCATAACTCCAAGAACCGATGAACACTAGCCTACAATATCTTGGTCCCCTGACCTCAACTTGGGTGACGTGCTTGACCACTTGAGAATATTGTCACATTCCCTTGTCTAAGTAGCACAACCCACGGTGTCTTGGCCCACACACCAAAAACATGAAAATCCTTTCCAAACTTGGCTATATTTCTTTGAAAATCTTTTTCAAAATCATTTTTATATTCTCAGAAACTCAACAAAACTAGTGCACTAGGTGTCTACAATAGACCATCACTGATGGCCCACAAAATCCTCCTTTGTAGGCATTTAAAACCTCTAGGAAAAAGCCACAAAGAATCACTTTTAAAACATCACTGGAGCCTAGTTCGGCATGCCAAAATGGACCAGTCGATCGAACTGGGCTCAGGACACCAGATACGGTGTACCAAAAAATCACCTGGACACCCGAAAATCTCTGGTTCGGCAAATCGAAAAAAAATCGGTCGACCTAACTGGATCAGTTGTCAACACCCAAGGGTCCAAAACGACAGATCAGATGAATTCAGTGAACCAAAGTAGGGACCAAGGGAACAATTATGAAGCAAAACGACATACTGTTCAAAAACAGTATGTCGATTTCTTCAATTTTAGAAAAATTACCCGAGTCCTAGCCTGCTCGATTGCCCAAGTGGGTGTAAGGGACGGACCCACCAAACAAAATCCACAAACCACAAACAAAACACGAGACATAGACGCATGATTCTACTCTAAAATCACACAAACAAAACCACAATTCATGCATTATAGCTTAAGATATAAATTCACAAAGTCACGGGGTTCAAAAATGACCTAAACACACCAACCACCCTAAATGACCATTAAAGTCTCATTAAATCACCATAAATTCACAATAAATTCTAGAAATATAAATTTATCTAGGTTTCATGCATTCCTAGGATTTTCTACTAATTTCATGCATTTCTATAAGAAAAGTGTGGTATTTACCTCACGACAATCCCTGGTGACCCAAAACGACTTCAGTGACCACCATGGCCTTCGACCGACCACGAGCTCCACGTGCCTTTGGAATGGCAATCTGGAGTCTCATGGCCAGTCCAAACCTTCGACGCTCCATTCTCACTCATAAACACACACACACACTCTCTCTCACACTTGCACATCAACAAGGAAGGAGGAGAAGAAGAAGAAGAGAAGGTGGAGGGGAAGGAAGGAGGAGGGAAGGGAAAGGAGTGGAGTGGGGGGGAGAGGTGGAAGGGTGGTGGTGCACTTGAGGGAGAGGGGAGGAGTGACGGAGAAGGAGAAGGAAGAGGTGGCATGGCAGGAGAAAGCTCGACCCATCTCACTTAAATAAGTGTGGTTGGTGGTAGCTACATGCATGCGCAGCGGCTCCTCAACGCATGCACCTCCCTTCGTCGTCCCAATATGAACCAGCCCACAACACAAGTCTAGCAAAAGGTCTTCACCCGCACACCGACACACACATGGATTGGAGTACAGTGCCTCCACTAAAGGACAAGTCACAAACAGACCAAACAGTGGGACCTAAGCACAAAACTACAAAATTACAGAAAGGGCCTTGCGCCAATAATATTCGTCTACTATAAAATTTATTAAAATGTATAATTACAATAAAATGAATTTTCGGGTGTTACATCTTAACCACCTTAAAAAGGATTTCACCTTCGAAATCACAGATAAGCGAACAGATACAGATACTAGCCTAGGATGGCATCCTTGCGCTTCCAGTGGTCTCCTCGGCTCCATGATGCCGCCATCACACAAGAACAAGCAGAATCACCTTGTTCAGCAACATTTGCTCTTTCCTGTCGATGATTTTGATGACATCCTCCACAAAGGACAAATCCTCTTGGAGCACCTCCAACTGAACTGGAATCACTTGAGATGTGTTAACCAGACACTTCCTCAACATGGAGACATGAAATACGTTATGCACAGATAACAACTCTGGTTGTAGATCAAGCCTATAAGTCACTTTCATCGATCCTCTGTGTAATCTGGTACGGGCCAATATAACGAGAACTCAGCTTACCATGTTTCCTGAACCTCATCACGCCATTGGTCGGTGACACCTATAGGAACACATAGTCTCCCATAAGAAATTCTTGTGATCTCCACTTTCGATCGACATAGCTCTTCTGCCAACTTTGTGCAACCACCAGCCTGCTACGGATTAAATCTACTTTGTCTGCATACAACTACACAATCTTAGTACCAAGCAACTGACGTTCACCCACTTTGCTCCAACACACGGGTGATCTACAAGGCTTACCATACAATGCTTCTGTCACGCCCCAAATTTTCCACAATAACTTAAATAAATTAAATTACGGGAAAATTAAAGCTAAATAGTAAATATCAAACTACCAGGAACCTGTGTGTGCAGCTAGGGGACTCCGATCTATATGCACTACGCTAAACCAATCACATGTCTGCACCTGCAAGCCAAAACCACAAGGAAAACACATGAGTGACCAAAGTCACCCAGTACGCACCCCACAAAAACCGTGGAAAACAAAACCATAATCAATTTTCCCTTTAAATTCCTTTCGCAAAACATTTTTTCAAAACCTCATAAATCTGGCCCACACCGGCCAAAACCACAAACCCGGGCTCTACTAGGCCAAAGCCACAAGTAAAGGCCCTCAATGGCCAAAACTACACACAGTGAGTCGGGAAACCCAGCGCCAGGCAACCAAACTATGGTCACAAGTAGTCCACCTAAGAGCCACCAACGACGTCTGCACTGCAACGATGTGCCACCCTGTGCAGGAGCCACGTCGTCCAACGATTCTCCTTCCTGGAGAATCCTCACAAAGCCAACCCCTTCATGAGAAGACTGTCCTGTCTCTCAAGACACTACCAGCTACGGGGCACGTGTCCCACCCACACTAGCCATCACAGGGTATGCCTCCTCACGGCGTCATCCACACACGGTGCTCAAAAGGGAGTGTAAAACCTCCACACCCGAGCCTCAGTGCTCACAGCGACAGCAGGAGTATCATACCTCCCCGTCATGTCACAAGACACCTCAACCCGCGGACCACAACCCTAACTTTGAGACGACAGTTAAGGAGTCTCATACCTCCAAGACCCGACGCCTCTCAGCCTCAGATATCTCGACCCCCGATCTCAACCAGGGAGTCGTGCCCGACCATTCGAGAATGTCGTCACATTCCCTGGTCCCGACGACACGGTCCCACACGGTCTCGGTCCATACACTGAAAACCAGGAAAACATTTTCCAAAACAGGCCAACTATTCCTTGAAATCCATTTCCAAAACCATTTTCATATCCTTTGAAAATTCTTCCAAAACCTCGGCAAAACGGTGCATCATGTGTCCCAGGAGACCACCACTGATAGCCCACAATCCCATCTCATAGGGACAAAACACAGTAATCCAAAAAGCCCTCGGAAAACACCTTTGCAAACCCATTTGGGCCCAGAATCGGTATGCCGAAATCAAGTTCGATATGGCGAAAATCCTTGGTTCGGTAGACAAATTCTGGATCGGTCGATCGAATCAGGTCAACGATCAACACTCAGGCCAAATTCGGTATACCGTCCAAAAACGGATGACCGAAACTCGACCAGAGGACCTAAACTGATAGAGAAACGGTATGTCGAGCGGAATCTGTATACCGAAATCCTTTGATTCGGTATGTCGTTTCCATTCTGTATGCCGAATTCTGCGAAACTAGAAAACTGTTCAAACCCTATCGTCCAAAATTGCCCCGACTGAGACCACTGATTGGACCCACTAAACAAACACCAAAAATCTTGCATAAACATATGGTGTAGACCCTCGAGTCTACTCCAAAACCCAATAAACAAAACTAAAATCCATTCACCATACATCAAGATATAAAATCGGAAAGACAAGAGGGTCAAAACGACTCAAAACGACTCAAAACGCACCAACCATCATAAATGCCAATAAATGCTCCATAAATACACAATAAATCACAATTATTTCTAGGAAAGTAAACTTACCTAGATTCCATACAATCCTAGCATTTTCTACCAATTTCATGCTCTCTATTACATGAGGTAGAGATGCGTACCTGAAAAATGCCTCTGGCGATTCTCGACCGACTTCGGCGACCACTGCCTCGCCATGACCACGGGAGCACGCCATGCAAGCTCCTTGCACCACTCTGAGCAAGCAAAACCCTCCGCTTCGCTCCCTTGACCTCTCTCTCTCTCTCGACGCGGGAGAAGGGAAAACAGGGGAGACGAGTGGAAAGGAGGAGGGGAAAGGAGAAGGAAGAGTGGAGAGGAAGAGAAAGAGGGTGGGGGGAGGAGGAGGGATGCAGTGCCAAGGAGAAAGGGAAAAGGAAGAAGAAGGAAGGAGAAGATGATGATGGCGAAGGAGGAGGGCGGTGCGGCTTATAAAGCCTACACCCGCAGTGGCTGAGAACGTACCCACTTGCGCGTCTTTGCCACTGGCACACCGCATGAGCAACCAACCACTCTGCCCAATCACCAGCCACAACCAACAGCCCACAAATGAGGCCCCACGGGGACCCCACGCTCGGGCCCCACACGCACAATGTCACAATGCACAGTGCCAAACCAGGCACAAAGACACGCAAATAGAAGCCAGCCCACGAGGCCCAAGCCCAAAAGCACAGAACTGCACAACGGGCCTCGGAGCAGTAACACCCGTCTAGGAATAAAATTCATAAAATGTAAATAATTACAAAATGAATTTTACGGGTGTTACATCCTAACCCCATTAAAAGAAGATTTCGCCCTCAAAATCACTAGGGGAAAAGATACGGGTACTGGGCTAGGATGGCTTCCTCACGTTCCCACGTGGTCTCCTCGGCTCCATGATGCTGCCACAGCACCAAGACCAGTGGAATCACCTTGTTCCACAGCATCTGCTCCTTGCGGTCAACAATCTCGACGGCATCCTCCACAAAGGACAGATCTTCCGGGAGCCCTTCTGGTTGAACTAGGATCACATGAGAAACGTTAGCCAGGCACTTCCTCAGCATGAAGACATGGAACACGTCGTGCACGGACGACATCTCTAGTGGTAGATCCAACCGATAAGCAACCACACCGATCCTCTGGGTGATCTGGTACGGGCCAATATAGCGAGGACTCAACTTGCCACGCTTCCTGAATCGCATGACACCCTTGGTTGGCAACACCATCAGGAACACATAATCTCCCATCAAAAACTCCAACGGTCTCCACCTCCTATCGGCATAGCTCTTCTGCCGACTCTGTGCAGCCAGCAACCTGCTCTGGATCAAATCCACCTTGTCCGCATACAGCTGCACAAGCTCAGGACCAATCAACCGACGCTCGCCCACCTCGCTCTAGCAAACCGACGATCTGTATGGCCTATCGTACAAAGCTTCGTACGATGTCATCCCGATGCTCGAGTGATAGCTATTGTTGTAGGTGAACTCAATCAGCGGCAAATGGTCCTCCCAACTCCCTTGAAAGTCTAAGGCACATGCTCTGAGTATATCTTCTAGCGTCTGGATAGTCCTCTCTCTCTGATTATCCGACTGAGGATGAAATGCTGTGCTATAGTTGGGCACAGTGCCAAAGGCATCCTGCAGAGTTCTCCAGAACATTGAGGTGAACCTCGTGTCTCTGTCCGACACGATGGACACCGGAACACCATGCAGCATCACCACCTTGGAGACATACAACTCCGCCAAGTGGTGCATCGGAAGCTTCACCCGAATGGCCAGGATGTGAGCAGACTTGGTTAGCTGATCCATGATCCCCCACTCAGTGTCGTTCTTCCTCTGAGTCCGCGGCAAATCAGTCACGAAGTCCATCGAGATGTGCTCCCACTTCCACTCAGGAATATCCAACGGCTGCAAAGTCCCTCTAGGTCTTTGGTGCTCTGCCTTGACCAACTGGCAGGTACTACACCTCGCCACATGGTCAGCAACATCTCTCTTCATGCCAGGCCACCAAAAGCTCCGCTTCAAGTCTCGGTACATCTTCGTACTACCAGGGTGAATGGTGTACCTGGATCGATGCGCTTCATTTAATAACCTCTGCCTGACCTCCTCATGCTGGGGCACATATAGACGCATATCATAACTCAGCTCTCCATATGACCCAACAGAGAAATGAGGCTCTCCACCAGCCTCAAGCTTCCCAAACATAGCCTGAACAAACGGATCCAACTGCTAGCAAGCGACAATAAACTCTAACAGCTTCGGGCGAACAGACAAGTTGGCCACCCAAGCTCCAACTACTCCTCGAGCTTGTTGCTTCGGCTTGCAGCTCACCAGATCCTCCAACATGGTCCACTCCTTGACCACCAAGCTCGCCATCATGTGCGTACGCCGACTCAGGGCATCGGCGACCACGTTGGCCTTGCCAGGATGGTAGGTTAGGCTGAAATCATAATCCTTCAAATTCTCCACCCAGCGGCGCTGCCTCAGGTTGAGGTCCCTCTACGTGAAGATATACTTCAGGCTCTGATGATTGGTGAAGACCTCAAACTGCTCCCCATAGAGATAGTGTCGCCAGAGCTTGAGAGCAAACACTACGGCAACCATCTCCAAATCATGGGTCGGGTAGTTCTTCTCATGATCCTTCAGCTGGTGTGAAGCATACGCGATGACATTGCCATGCTACATCAGAACACACCCTAACCCAACGCCACTGGCATCACTATACACAGTGAAGCCACCACTTCCAGAAGGTAGAGTCAACACAAGGGCATAAAACAGACGAGACTTCAGCTCTTGGAACTCGCCTCGCAATTCTGGTCCCAGGAAAACGGAACACCCTTCCTGGTCAACTCTGTCAAAGGCACGGCTATGGAGGAGAAATCCCTGATAAATCTCTTATAATAGCCCACCAGACTCAAGAAACTCCTGATCTCCGACACTATCCTAGGTCGCTCCTAATTACTCATCGCCTCCACTTTGGCAGTATCCACTCTGATGCCTTCTCCAAAAATCAAATGGCCAAGGAACATGACTTCGCTCAGCCAGAACTCACACTTGGAAAATTTGGCATACAGCTGATGACGCCTCAGAGTATCCGAAACTGCCCTCAGGTGCAAGGCGTGAGTCTCAACATCAGAAGAATAGACCAGCACGTCATCAACAAAAACCACAACGAACTGGTCCAGAAAAGGGTCGAAAATCCTGTTCATCAGATCCATGAATGCAACCGATGCATTAGTCAAGCCGAAAGGCATGATCGTGAACTCGTAATGCCTGTACCGCGTTCGGAAAGCAGTCTTCTGAATGTCTGGGTCTCGAATCCTCAACTGGTGATACCCTGACCTCAGATCAATCTTCGAGAACACCGATGCAGACTGCAATTGGTCGAACAAGTCATCTATGTGGGGCAGGGGATACTTGTTCTTCACTGTGATCTGGTTCAGCATCCGATAATCTATACACAGTCGGAGCGAACCATCCTTCTTGCGGACGAACAAGATTGGCGCTCCCCACAGAGACACACTCAGCTTGATAAACCCTGTGTCCAGCAACTCCTGAAACTGAGTCTTGAGCTCTCATAATTCTGCTGGCGCCATGCGATAAGGAGGCTTCGACACAGCACCAGAACCAAGGATCAGATCGATCGAGAACTCAACTTCCCTGTGAGGTGGCATACCAGGCAAATCGTCAGGGAAAACGTCGGGATATTTACATACCACAGAGATGTTGTGAACACCCAACTCAGGAGAAGTGGAGGTAACTATACTGGCTAGATACCCCACGCAACCCCTGACCAAAGAATTATAAGCCTTCATAGCTGAAATGACAAGCTTAGGCTCACTCTGACACCAACCAGATCTGTCACGCCCCAAATTTTCCACAATAACTTAAACAAATTAAATTACGGGAAAATTAAAGCTAAACAGTAAATATCAAACTACCAGGAACCTGTGAGCGCAGCTAGGGGACTCCGATCTATATGCACTACGCTAAACCAATCGCATGCCTACACCTGTAAACCAAAACCACAAGGAAAACGCATGAGTGACCAAAGTCACCCAGTATGCACTCCACGAAAACCGTGGAAAACAAAACCATAATCTATTTTCCTTTTAAATTCCTTTCGCAAATCATTTTCTCAAAACCTCTTAAATCTGGCCCACACCGGCCAAAACCACAAACCAGGGCTCTACTAACCCAAAGCCACAAGCAAAGGCCCTCAATGGCCAAAACCAAACATAGTGAGTTGGGAAGCCCAGCGCGAGGCAACCAAACTTTGTCCACAAGCAGTCCACCGAAGAGCCACCAACGGCGTCTGCACTGCCACGATGTGCCACCTTGTGCAGGAGCCGCGTCGTCCCGCGATTCTCTCTCCTAGAGAATCCTCACAAAGCCAACCCCTTTCTGGGAAGGCTGTCCTGTCTCTTAGGACACTACCAACTACGGGACACGTGTCCCACCCACACAGGCCATCACAAGGTACGCCTCCTCACGGCGTCCTCTACACACGGTGCTCAGGAGGGAGTGTCAAACCTCCACACTCGACAACACCCGTGCCTCAGTGCTCACAGCGACAGCAGGAGTATCATACCTCCCCGTCATGCCACAAGACACCTCAACCCGCGGACCACAACCTTAGCCTTGAGACGACAGTCAAGGAGTCTCATACCTCTAGGACCCGGCGCCCCTCAACCTCAGGTATCTCGGCCCTCGACCTCAACCAGGGAGTCGTGCCCGACCACCCGAGAATGTCGTCATATTCCCTGGTCCCGACGACATGATCTCACACTATCTCGACCCGCACATAGAAAACCAGGAAAACTTTTTCCAAAACAGGCCAACTCTTCCTTGAAATCCATTTCCAAAACCATTTTCATATCCTTTGAAAATTCTTCCAAAACCTCGGCAAAACGGTGCATCAGGTGTCCCGGGAGACCATCACTGATGGCCCACAATCCCATCTTATAGGGACAAAACACAACAATCCAGAAAGCCCTCGGAAAACACCTTTGCAAACACATTTGGGCCCAGAATCGACATGCCGAAATCAAGTTCGGTAAGCCGAAAACTCCTGGTTCGGTAGGCCGATTCTAGATCAATCGATCGAATCATGTCAGTGGTCAATACTCAGGCCAAATTCGGTATATCGTCCAAAAACGGATGACCGAAACTCTACCAGAGGACTTAAACTGACAGAAAAACGGTATGCCGAGTGGAATTGGTATACCGAAATCCCCTGATTTGGTATGCCGTTTCCATTCGATATGCCGAAAACATATGGTGTAGACCCTCGAGTCTACTCCAAAACCCAACAAACAAAACTAAAATCCATTCACCATACATCAAAATATAAAATCGGAAAGACAGAAGGGTCAAAACGACCCAAAACACACCAACCATCATAAATGCTCCGTAAATACACAATAAATTCTAGGAAAGTAAACTTACCTAGATTCCATGCAATCCTAGCATTTTCTACCAATTTCATGTTCTCTATTACACGACGTGGAGATGTGTACCTGAAAAACACCTCCGACGATTCTCAGCCGACTCCAGCGAACTCCGGCGACCACAACCTCGCCACGACCACGGGAGCACGCCACGCAAGCTCCATGCACCACTCCGAGCAACCAAAACCCTCTGTTTCGCTCCCTCGACCTCTCTCTCTCTCTCGACGTGGGTGAAGGGAAAACAGAGGAAACAGGGGAGACGAGTGGAAAGGAGGAGGGGAAAGGAGAAGGAAGAGTGGGGAGGAGTAGAAAGAGGGTGGGGGGAGGAGGGATGCGCTGCCGAGGAGGAAGGGAAAAGGAAGAAGAAGAAGGAAGGAGAAGACGGTGATGGCGAAGGAGGAGGGCGGTGCAGCTTATAAAGCCTGCGCCAGCAGTAGCTGAGAACGTGCCCACCTGCGCGTCTCAGCCACCGATACACCGCACGAGCAACCAACCACTCCGCCCAACCACCAGCCACAACCAACAGCCTACAAATGCAGGCCCCACGGGGACCCCACACCTATGCCCCACACGAACCTACACCCAGGCCCCACACGCACAGTGCCACAATGCACAGTGCCGAACCACGCACAGGGACACGTAAACAGAAGCCAGTCCAAGAGGCCCAAGCCCAAAGCACGGAACTGCACAACGGGTTTAGGAACAGTAACACCCGTCTAGGAATAAAATT
>JAMKQA010029834.1:0-12547 GCA_024699735.1 Posidonia australis
CCTTGCATGCATGTTTTCAACCCAAGATGGCACTGTTTTCGAGACTTTTGCACTTTGCATACTTAGCCTATGGCTGGAAACTGGTAGGCTGATTGCCCGTTGCTCCTATATGGAGATTCTTATGCATCAGCCCATGATCCATGTGACATGGCTGAACTTGGTTGTTTTCATTTGGCATGAATAAGAGTGTGATCTTGTGTGAGGCTTGCAACCCTTGAGCACAAGGTCCATATATCTTCTCATGCTTTGCTTTTTCTATCATGTTTTCTTGAGTTTACAAGGACTTTACATTACATAGCTTTCTGAAACGCATTTATATGACATTGCACTGCATGGCTTTCTGATATTTTCCTTGGCAAACCTTTCTGGCCCACACAGGAGCACATAGGTGGCACACTAGACTGGAGCACCAGTTTGGCGCACCTAACAGGCACATCCGGTTTTTATATGGTTTTTAGCATGATTTCTTGCTTCGATTTGCTTATGCATTTTTTTTTTGGTTTTCTTCCATGATATGTCAGGAAGTCTCAGCTTTATTTTTAGCCCTTTTCATACATGTTAAACTGCATTTGTCATATATAAAAGCAAGGATGAAAAATCGCTCAAAATACTAGATCCTTGATCTTATTTATGCAATATCTTTGCATCGACACTTGACCCGATATATGAGCGATATCTCTGAGCACTAGGACACACCCTGCACATCATGCACCCTTATTTAGCATAAAACACCATGCATGGCAATGCATATCGCCCTCGGGCATACAGTAAAGGCTAAAAAGCCGACATTTCATAAGCAAATGAGAAACCTATAAAAGATCGATTTATCGGGCGCGCAAGGGTACTTAATACCTTCCTCGTGCGTAACAGGGATCCTTACCTATTTTTGGTTTTCCAAGACCTTTTCCATTGGTTTTTATATGCATGATTTGAATGATTCTTTTATGGTTTTCCTCGTCTTCCATTTTAATAGACTAGGTGGCGACTCCTGCATTTGCATTTTTATTTTCATATTATTTTTGCCGTGACTTTGCCAACCCTCGTGCTTTTGGCCTTTCGCATCGAAGTCCTTGAGGCCGTCGCCGGCATGGTTACAGGAACTGGCAACTCCGTTGGGGATAACCAGATCCCGACTTTTTTTTGGTTTCTCTTTTTCTTCAGCTTTTCTCCTTGCTTGCTTTTTCCATGCTATGCTTTGTTATCCTTTTTAGTGGTGTCTTTTTGCATGCAGGCCTTTTGTCATGTTGCTCTTTCCTTCTACACATTTGCTATGCCACCACTATTGCACATAATGTGTACATGCTTCTGTTAGTTAATCCATGGATAATTGCATGTTTATTTCCTTTCTTGTATATGCCATGCCTAGGAGATTAGAGACATGTTTGCTCTCCCCTTTTTGTTAATAAAAAACATAACAACTAAAATCAATAAATCAGGCAAACTAGTGACAAATTGCAAATCTTTCCCCATGGTTTAATAAGCTTGCAAGTAAAAAACTTAAAGCATACTTTGCATACATCATATAGGGCATGCATCTTCTCCTCTCCTAGGATCGCCTATACAGTCTGCAAAGGACATTTCTCAGTGGCTCGTCCTATGGCTTTGGCGTGGGATGAAAAATCGGGTTTGTCCTGCCTTGTCCGGGGTCGTGTCAGTGTAGTAGAGGGTACAACCTACTACTTTGTCAGAGGATGAGGCCCCGGAAGCACCACCCGTTCACTGCCTAAGCTTTGGCTGGGATTTAGAACGGGGACCTTACTTTTTCTAAACTTGAGTCGGAGACCTATTTACCCCTATGTTAACCTAGAGTATACAGCTTAATAGGACATCCCTAGATGGTGAGAGAGTGCATACTAGGGACATGCATTTGCATCACATACCACCATAAACATTGCATCTTTTCTAATTTGTTTGTTTTTGTGCATAGGATTTTTGATCTTTGAATTTCCTTAGCCTAAGCTCTAGACCCTTCCTTTCACTAACTCAGTTTGCGACCTTATTCACGACCGCGTCTCTTGAGTTATCCGTCACTTCCGATGATAGTTCGTCCTAGGATCTGTCCTGTCCTTCCCAGCCGCAGTCCGATCCTTACTCGCTCGCGATCCACGATGGCCTAGTAAGCCAGCGAGTCCCTTTCCCCTGCTGTCCAGGAGGAGGTCCCTATCTCGGGATACTCTTCCTTTGTGTCTGTTTCAGTCATCACTGCTGCCTCCACTTTTGCCTTAGCTTCTGGAGGACCTCCACCACCACAATTTCGTGTCTCTGTGGCAACCCTGCCTTCGAGACCACCTGCCTGGTCTTCTCTTGCTGTTGGGGCTACAACAGTTGAGTCTGTCTCTCCCCAAGGCTATGTGTTTTCTAGCCGTCCTCCCACTGCGGCTGTTTCAGTAGTAGCCACCCTCCAGTTCGGGCAACTGGGATCTCAGCCTCTTGTTTCTTCTCTTTCTTTGCCTTCATCCTTCAGAGCTACTAGTGACGATCCCGTTACTATGCAACTGCAACAAATGTCGGCCCTCGCCTAGCAGTTGCAGGGATTGGCACTGGCGCTCCAACCCTTCTTAGCTTTGTCCTTCTTGGCTCCCTAGTTGCCTACGCAACCGGCCTTAGGACCACAGTTTGCACCCACTGCACTCCCTCCACAGCCGTCGCCATCCCTTGTCTCTCAAGCAATAGGGGTGTCAACATTACCCTTTGTTACACCAACACAGCACCCACCATAGCATGCATCCCTCATATTTGGTGGCCAGGCGCCTAGGCCAGCAGGAGCACTACCATCCGTGAGCATTGTATCGGAGACCATCCCGGTCCAACAACTCTTGCTCCCACACTCTGCACTACTTGTTGCACCCCCTGCATTATCATCCCCTTTTTACCACACATAAGGTTCCTCATTTGCTCCCAACACACTGCACCCATGCATGGGTACATTGGCCATCCTGTTGTAGCACCAGACGGCAGAATGGTGGATCCAGAGGAGCCCCTAGGGGCGACCCATACAGTGTACGCGACACCCACCTCTACTGCACAGTCCACAGCTGTAGTAGCTCCGGATGCTCTCCTCGCGAGAGTAAATGATCTAGAGCGCACTCTCCGACAAGTGCAGGATGGGGACCGCCAGTCCTACCAATTCCGGGACCTCTGTTATTTCCCAGAGGAGACTCTCCCCCCGAATTTTCATATTCCGGAATTTTAAAAATACAATGGTAGGGGCTGCCCAATTGCCCATCTAAAAGCCTATTGCGGAGACCTTGCCCAACTCCAAGCTGACGAAATGTTGTTAATCTGCCTGTTCCAAAAGAGTCTTACAGGGCCCGCGTTGAAGTGGTTCACTTCCCTCAACATGGCCAACATCAAGACTTGGGACGACCTTACATAGGCGTTCCTGGAGCAATATTCCTTCAACCTCGACTTAGTCCCCAAGCGGGAGGACTTAGTCGCTCTCAAGCAGAGACCCCAAGAGACATTTGGGGAATATGTTGGACGTTGGCGATCCTTGGCTTTGTAGGTCAAAGATAGACCCTCCAACGAGGTGTCTATCGAGATCGTGATTCGAGGAATACAGCCAGCAGTCGGGGCTTTGCTCAGCATTCAGCCAATTACCACTTTTTCTACATTGCTCCAGGTGGGTGCCCATGTCGAGAGCTCACTGCGCGGCGGCAATTTTCCAGCGCTCTCTACATTTGCCAAGCCAGCCACTTCCACACATAGTGGCGCCAGCAGCAGCAACAACAACCATGATGCCTATCCACCTAGGAGGAGGGATCCCTCCAAGGATACATTTTCTTACATTAGATCCCCTGTTGTACCGACGAATGTTCATTTGCCCCCTCAGCGTCAATTAGTTTATGACCCACGCCTACACTTAGAGCACCTCATGCATCACACATCACTCCCACTGCCACTCTAGTTTATCCTCTCCCTCAGGTGGTGATGCGCCCGCCATTGACACATCTGCAGCCAAGGCGGCAATGCCGTGACAGACGCCACTTTACCCCTTTAGTGGAACCGTTGAGCATGGTATTCCCTAAAGTCGCATCCCTCTTGAGGCTTCCTGTGGTGTGCCCGCCACCAGATCCGCTTCCTGCTTGGTACAACACGAATGCGTTCTGCAATTTCCATCGGGTCGTAGGTCACTCAACGGACAATTGTCTTACACTAAGGAACACAATCCAGGACTTGATTGACCAAAAGGTCATTGTGATTAACACACAGGAGGCAGGCCCCTCGCCCACATCAGCAGCTACACAAGCACCACCAGCACAACCCAATATAGTTAGCCAACCTTTACCCCAACATTCAACCCCAGGAGAAGCAGGCCCCTCGAGAGTCAATTCCCTTTTTTGTTGATTCTATCTGATCTTTTATTTGTCCTACCAGTCTTATTTTTGATTCCATGCTGTGTCAACCAATTAGAGCCAGTTAATCTCTTTCCTGCTCATGAGTCTATCAACCAATTGGCCGTTCTCTACTACCTTTGCCTAGTGGTCGAAAATTTGTGTCGCAACTGGGGTATGAGAAAGGAATCCCTTGGGCGATACAGCTAAGGAACCGCCAAGCCGATCAAGGCGGAAGAACGAAGAGAGCACAAAGAATCGGGATACGAGCATCAGAACCAGTGGAAGAGATCCCCTGTGCTCAGGTAAGTCCCCAAAAAACAATTATTTCCCGTGATTTAACTCACTTTACCAGTGCAGGCGTATTGAATCCAAACTGGAGTTTGGTCATAGCCTTAATATCATAGTCACCAATAGTTCAGTCATTTAGAATAGTCAGCATTGCATCAAGCAACAGTAGTACCAAATCTTGCACCGAAAGCAAACACAGAGAGCCTGAACAACTTGGAGATCTGGACATTTTTATTCCAAGCACAATCGAAGGTGCTCGCAGATGATTTTACAAAGCACGGCAAAATCAAGGAGGGAAAAACAGTCATCTCACCACTACAGCCAGAATCACAAGGCCCGAGCTTCAACTATGGTCCCCCAAATCGAAGAAAGCCCTCACTGGACCAATGGTCGTCGCCCGTCAGCATCTCCTAACTGAAAGTACTACCAATGATCGTCGGCCACTCCCAAGCCTTGCAAAGCATCCCATTGTGGGTCATGCATCTCCATGTTTCATGCTTTAAAATTACAGCATCCGAACATCACCTAAAATCACATCATATGCATTGTACTTTCTTTTCATTGTAATCATTTTTGTATGAAACATTGGTATAACTATTGCCTAATGAGGAAAATTGGAAGCTTGCCTGCTTAGGAAGAGTTTGATCCTCCTCACGTGTTACTACCTATGTGACCAAGGGAGTGAGGGAGTGATAATCCATGGGAAAGTGGGCGAAATGTACAAATTCCTAAGGGGTCTATACCTCCAGAGGGAGACAAAATGCTAGGATGAAAGTGAGAATGCGAGCCAATAAAAAAGAAAACATAGACTTCGGAGCACAAAAGAAATACGAAGATAGAAGTTGTAGACAAAAGTAGGCTCCAATGAGAGAGGCATGCAGGACGACTCTATCCTTACTGCATAACTTGGAGAGGAGTTGAAGCATACATCTACCAAACCCATATGTTCAAAGGGACTAGCCACCCTTTTTACATCAAAAAGTAAGAGAGTAGCCACCCCACAACCTAGGTGTTTATTACCTTCAAGTAGGGATAGGGTAGGTCAGCATGCCTTTGAGGGAATAAAAGAAAAATGAATTATTGAAAGGAGTAGGTGTAGGGCCCTAGGAGTTTGGCATGGAGCTCATTTTATCCCTAAAAACCATTGGTTGAGTGAGAGCCACCATAAACCTAGAGATCCTGGTAGCATCAAATGAGTCGAGCACAATCAAGTTCTTTATAGCAGGCAATGAAGGCTTCCTCGGTGCTGAAGGCATATCTTCTATCAGCTATTCATAAATCTTGCTTCCATCTTAAGAGTTCTGCATAAATCATTTGGCCTTTGGCATTTAGCATTGGAGAATTCGCCACTTATGCATTTTGCATCGCATTGCAAGGCGTTTGCCCACATTCCAACCAGGTGCATACCAACTGCCTTTTGAGTTGGAATGTTGGCAAATAAGGGAGCTCAACCAGGGGCATGTTAACGGCTCTTTGGTTGGACGTAGGTCTTTGACTAGGGGCATGTTAGCTGCCTTTCTAAGTCAAGAAGATCATGGGGACAGTACTACTTTTGGGAGCATGCAGATGAGGCTTCCCACAAGCATTTCAGGATAAGCCTGTCAATACACAGGAGCATAGCCGTCACAGCACATGAAACCGACAGCCAAAATGTATGGCAATAGCCCGTCGGTCCACCATGCTTCTTCCAAGACGAGAGCAAACGTTGTCTGCCTAGAGCAAAAAGCAAGGAAAATGGGTTTCCAGAATCCAGCCACAGCATATAACAAGTGCCAATTCACTTCAACCATGGTAATATTCAACAATGAAGAGGACATGCCCCAAACCCGCAGTTGCTCACGGTCCTCAGCAATTAATACACCGAACCATATTTGCAGAATATCAGAACAATGCTCAGGTGTCACCATGGTTGGATATCCCTGCACGGCACATGGGCTAGCAGATACGACAGTTATCCAGTGGGCCCCATCACATACAGGCAGTGCAAGTATCTTAATTTCCAAAGTCTAAAGCACAGAATGGCTGCAAGAATTGCATTGTTGTCCTTCGCACTCTGTAGTCTGCAAGAGGCAAAAAGAAATGCCAAGAAAATGAATGCACAAGTCTTAAAGTTCACCAGATGGGAAAATTTGGAGAAAACCCCTAAGATTGGGAAGTATGCAGAATAACCCGTAAAGGGTGTGACATATCACATTTGAACAGAAGCCTACAAGCACCCAACAAAATATCAAATATCATAGCACTACAACAACACAACAATCAGAAGTTTGTTATATCAGGAAATTAGCTATACAGTAACCAGATATGCCTCGTTGTGGACATGCCCCAACTTTTTGCGAAACCCACAGCAAAGCTAGCACTCCAGCAAGTAGGATATTGCACATGCATCTCAGTAAGAGCAATAGTTTTCATGTCACAGAGCCAGCAACAAGCAGTTCTACCCTCTAGATTGTATCTGAGCCAACTTCTTTCCTGGGGGACAATCTAGGGATTATCGCTTTTGTTTTTCAGGTTCTCGCTCCAGGTAGACGAGATCCTTCTATCCCTTCTTTCCTTGGATTTTTGCAAGCGTGAAATCCTCTTGTTTGACCTTTGACCAGGCGGTCAAGGTCCTTTTCCTTCGCTTTCCTGGGGTTTTCGCGCGCACAAAATCCTCTTGTTTGACCTTTGACCGGGCGGTCAAGGTCCTTTTCCTTCGCTTTCCTGGGGTTTTTGCTGGCACAAAATCCTCTTGTTTGACCTTTGACCGGGCGGTCAAGGTCCTTTTCCACTGCTTTCCTAGGATTTTCGTAGGCGCGAAATCCTCTTGTTTGACCTTTTATCAGGCGGTCAAGGTCCTTTTCCCTTGCTTTCTTGGGATTTTCGTGGGTGTGAAATCCTTTTTGACCTTTGACCGGGCGGTCAAGGTCACTTCCTTTGCTTTGCTTTGATTTTCGCGTGCATGAAATCCTTTTCCTTGGCTTCTGACCGGGCGGTCAGAGTCGACCTTTGACCGGCGATAAAGGTCATTTCCATTCTTTTCCTTTTCTCGCGGACGCGAGATCCTTTTTCTTGGCTTCTGACCAGGCGGTCAGAGTCGACCTTCGACTTGGTAGTCAAGGTCATTTCCTTGTCCTTTCCTTTGACTCTTGACCGGGCGATCAGAGTCGACCTTCGACCGAGCGGTCGAGGTCATTTCCTTTCCTTTGGCTTTGACCGGCGGTCAAAGTCAACCTTCGACCGAGCGATCGAGGTCATTTCCTTTGCTTTGGCTTCTGACCGGGCGATCAGAGTCGACCTTTGATTAGGTGGTCAAGGTCATATCCTACTCCCTGGATTTTCGCGGGCGCGAAATCCAGCCTGTTGACTTTGACCGGGTGGTTAATGTCATTTTCCCCTTTTGGTTTTCGTGGGCGCGAAATCCAACCTCTTGACTTTGACCCGGCGGTAAATGTCATTTGCCCCTTTTGGATTTTCGCGGGCACGAAATCCAGCTTCTTGACTTTGATTGGGCGGTCAATGTCATTTGCCCTTCCTGGATTTTCGCTGGTGCGGAATCCAGCTTCTTGACTTTGATTGGGTGATCAATGTAATTTGCCCCCTTGGGTTTTCGTGGGCGCGAAATCCAGCTTCCTGACTTTGACCGGGCCGTCAATGTCATTTGCCCTCTTGGGTTTTCGCGAGCGCGAAATCCAACTTCATGACTTGGACCAGGCGGTTAATGTCATGTGCCCCTTTTGGATTTTCTCGGACGCGAAATCCAGTTTGTTGAATTTGACCGGGCGGTCAATGTCGTTGGCCTCTTTTGGATTTTCGCAGGCGCGAAATGCAACTTGCTGATCTTGACCGGGCGGTCAAGGTCATGTGCCTTTTTTGGATTTTCGTGCCAATGACCAATGTGTTGCATCCCTTAGGCACGAAGCATGCACACATTCATTCACATTCATCTGCATTCATTTGTATCCTTTTTCCTGCATTTTTATGCATCTGATTTTCCTTGTCTTCCCATTAAAAGATTAGGTAGCGACTCTATTTTCCTTATCCTTTTCTTTTCTTTGGTGCTTTTGAATTGAGTATCCTTCCTTTGATTCACCGTCTTTTTTGTGACCTAATAAGGAACTCGCAGGTCATGAGTTTTGTGACCTAAGAGTTCATGAGTTTGGTTTTCATGCCAGACTCGCAGGTCCCTGTTCACCAACATGGTCACACATATAAACCAGAAACTTAAGCACTACACATCCAATAAATGTCAGACACTACATAAACCAGGATCCAATGTACAAATCTAGAGCATATAACCAGCACATATAAGTAGACCATATCAATAGAAGACCATGTAATCTTGAGCTTATGAATTTAAACTAGATGGGAAAATCAAAGCATATCAATGCATGTTAGAAAGCCAGACCAGATACATTCAAGGTATATCAGACACTCCACATTAGCAATAATACTACCTACATGGAGGCAACGAACCCCTATGAGATCCCACTTACGATATCTACATGTTTTACTTGCCAAGTCAACCTCATACATAAGTCGCTAATGGTCAATATCAAACCTAAACTCTCCAGCATATTGAACATTGCACTTCCTTGATGCCAACTTTGTTTTCTCCAATTCATCTTGTATGTTAGGACATAGTAGTTGGTATGTATGCAATCCCCTTCTTTCCTGATTCCTCCTCATTACAATCCTCCCAAGGTGCTGAAATAAGCCAATTATTAGTTTTTCTCTTGACTCCAAGATGACATTATTCCAACTATCTGAGTTATTATTCTCAATCTGATCATGCTTCCATTTGGTGCTAAAGGCATGCCTAGCCCAACATGGATATGGAATGTTCTCCATGTACTTGATGGCCTTCTCTCCATAAGGAATGATTCTCCTCATTGCTTGCATACACTTTGTAAAATCTACCTCATTATAGGCTTTAGCAGTAGCTCAAAGTGCATCCTTGTAGAGCTTAACCTTGAACTTCTCTCTAAAATTGGCATGTAAATGCCTTAAACAATATTTGTGGTCTACACCATTCAGTACACTGTCAAAAGCTCAAACCAAACCCTACGAAAAGAAATCAATTATCAGTTACCAAAACACAACTAACATGACACAAGCATCAGAAAATAAATAGCAATAATCATACAAGAGGTTATCATTGTGTTACCTTCAACCTATTGGACATAACGGTCCATCCACATTTTGGCATCCCCAATGTCTCAACAACAAGTGTCAAGAACCATGTCCAACTATCCTTAGTCTCATTCTCAACAACAACAAAACAAACTAGGAATTATTGACTGTTGGCATCTATGGCTATAGCACTCGGTAGAATCCCTTTGTATGGACCAAATAGATGACAATCATCAAGTCTTAAGAAAGATCTACAATGTGCCATTCCCTTCTTCACAGCATCGGTACATACAAATGACCTCTAGAATAGAGAAGCATTGCCAGGTATAGGCCTTTCAACTTGGAGAAATGCAACTGACCCTAGGTTCTTCAATCTCATAATGTTACAATAGTCTCAAAGCCTATTGTATTACTCCTTGTGAGAACCATCTATTAATGTCAACTCCTTCATCTTACATGTGTATATCTTGGAATCAGATGCATTCAAACATAGATCCCTCTGCACACATTTCTTGAGGGATTTAGCCTTCCACCCTGGGTCATTTGTGATTCGACCAAGACATTGATTAACCAACCATGTGGAGATAGCTTGTTTGTTTCTTAGTCGCCTATTGCATTTATGGCTAGATTGCATGGTCTTAATTTGGAAAGTGTACTCCATGGACATTCATGAAGCATGGACTCTGTCGTCACATGTTGGCTCCTTACACTTCACTATTACTCTTTCATAATTGTTCTTTACAAACAACATATCACAACCAAGTTTTATATTCACAAGTCTCATAGCATCCCTAAAATGTTGTGGACATGCAAACTTCGTCCCAACCTCTAGCATTGGGTTCTCCTTATCATATGTCGGGTAGTTATCATGATCACTACTACCCTCATAGTCAGTGTCTTCCTCATCCTCATCATTGCCATCCTCCAAGGCTACTGGATTGTAGTCTTCATCCTCCATGTGGACTTCTTCTGGAGGAGGTACCCTTGCATTAGTAAGAGTTAGTGGTGCATAATCTCCATACTCCAATATTTCAGGTTTCGGACTCCTTACATGCTTCAAACATTTTCAAAATCTCATTGTCTATGTCAAGTAGAACAAGTCCACTATCCAAATCTTTTCCAAGATGCTTGTAATAGATTATGCTCCTTCTATCTATATACATCTCTTCAAGTAAATCTATTGATTCAAAGTATGACATCTTGTCTAGGTCAACATTAGAAAAATAGGCAATCTCTCCATTTCTATAATTTCTTGGTGTTTCATTGTCAAAAAAATCCCCATAATTGATATCAATTTTGTGGTAAATTTCTAGCATCTACATGTTGTCAATAGAAAAAAAGTATAAACAATTATAAGTACTGTAGACACCTCGATTTTACAGTCACTTGGCAGTAGGCTCCTCTAGAAAGAGGCTCTAGTAGCAACCACCTAAACCCTTGCTCAACCTAAACCCACAAACCCACTCAAGCCCACACAAGCCTATTCAAGCCCACATAAGTCCACTCTGACCTAATCTAAGCAAAACCAATAATTAAAAATCCACACTAAAATAAAACTCACTTAAGACATTAAAACTCAAAGTAATTAAGCCAAAACATCTAATCAAAACCAAAACCTAGTAAAATCCACTTAAATCATCAAAAAACCCAAATTAATTAAGCGAAAACCCAAATTAAAACCAAAATTAAATAAAATCTATTTAAACCATTTAAAATCTAAATTAATTAAATGAAAACCCTAATTAAAAACCTAATCAAGTAAAACTCAATAAAATCGTTGAAAATTAAATCTAATTAAATAAAAACCGTAATCCAAACACAAATCAAGCAAAAAACCAATTAAATCAAAATCTAAATCAAATCCCTAATAAAAACCAATTAAATCGAAATCTAAATCAAGTAAAAATTAATTAAATCCAAATTTAAAATTAATCATATCAAAATCTTAAATCAATTAACCAAATCCATTTAAACCCATTAAAAACATAAAAAACCCTAAAATAACCAAATCCCAAAAAACCCTAGTTCAAATCACTTAATTAAATTATGAAACCCAAAACCTTAAAAATCACAAAAAACTTAATTAAAATCACAAAACCCAATCAAAAACCCTAATCGTAAAATCCAAACCTTGAAACCATAAAAAACCTAAAATTAAAACCCAAAACCCTAATTCTTAAAACCTAAAACAAAATCCCTAAACCCTAATCACAAGAAATAACCTAAAAAATTAATAAACCCAAGAGCCCCAATTAAATCACCAAATTAAACCTGAAACAACAAAACCATAAATCCTAATTAAAATCATAAATACCCTAAAATAATAAAATCCAAAAAACCCTATGTAACCATGCCGTCGGGGGGGGGGGCATAAATAAATAATATTATATGTGTGCCAAAGCAGCAAAGCCACGACAAAAATAAAAAATGCAAAAATGCAGGAGTTGCCACCTAGTCTATTAAAATGGAAGACGAGGAAAACCATAACACGTGAAATTCATGCAAAACAAACAAAAAGGGGTTCACAAACCAGAAATGTGGGTAAGGATCCCTGTTACGTACGAGGAAGGTGTTAGGCACCCTCGTACGCTCGATAAATCGGTCTTCTATTGATTTTTCTTTTGCCAATGAAATGTCGACTTTGCAACCTTTTGCTGTACGCCCGAGGGCGATATGCCATGCCATGCAAATGCATGTGGTGTCTAAAGTATAGGTGCATGATGTGTAGGGGTGTGTCCTAATGCTCAGAAATATCGCTCGTGTGCTGGGCCAGGAGTTGATGCAATAATATTGCATAATAAGATCAAAGA
>JAMKQA010029835.1:0-19314 GCA_024699735.1 Posidonia australis
TTTGTTTTTGCATGATTTATTTCATGTTTTGGTTTTCCTTTTCTTCCATAATAGATTAGGTGGCGACTCCATTTATTTTGCTTTTTCGACGTGATTTTGCCGTCCGATTTCGCATTCATTTGCGGAATCTCCTCGCCGGCATGGTTACAATATCTATAATTTGTTGAAACTGGAGTGGCCTTATTGCAAATTTCCTGATGTGACAAACTTCTTGTGCTATGATATTTAACATTCTGCAGGGTGCTTGCAAGCATCTACTCAAATATTATTTGTTGCACCCTTTGTGAGTTATTCTGCACGTCTCATGGTGTAAGGGGGTTTTCAGCAAGTCACCCATCTTGAAGACTTGTGCACTTGCTTTTCTTGGCATTTTGCCTTTTGTCTTTTGTAGACTATAGAGTGCAGAGGACAACAATGCAATTGTCGCAGCCATTCTGCACTTTAGACCTTGGAAATTAAGATACTTGCACCACTTGTACATGACGGGGTCCACGGGATAGCTGTCATAATTGCCAAATCATATCTGCCTGGGCATCTAACCATGGTGACACAAAAACACTGCTCTGATGTCTTGCAAACATTGGTCGGTGCTCTGATTGCTGAGGACCGTGAGCAACTGCGGGTTTGGGGCATGTCCTCTTCATTATTGAATATTGCCATGGTTGAAGTGAACTAGCACTTGTTATGCGCTGTGGCTAGATTCTGGAAACCCGCTTTTCATGCCTTTCGCATCAGGCAGCTATGCTTCTGTGAACTGACAGGCTTATCCTGAAGTGCTTTCGAGAAGCCTCATCTGCATGCTCCCAAGAGTAGTACTTTCCCCATGATCTTCTTGACTTAGAAAGGCAGCTGGCATGCCCCTAGTCAAAGACCTAACTCCAACCAAAAAAGCAGTTAACATGCCCCTTGTTGAAGATCCCTTCTTTGCCAATATTCCAACTCAAAAGGCAGCTGGCATGCCCCTGGTTGGAACATGGGCAAACACCTTGCAAAGCGATACAAAATGCGAAAGTGGTGAATTAGAAATGTTGAATGCCAGATGATTTATGCAGAACTCAAAAGATGGAAGCAAGATTTATGCATGGTTGATAGAAGATATGCCCTCAGCACCGAGGAAGCCTTCATTGCCTGCTACAAGGAACTAGATTGTGTCCTCGACTCACTTGGTGCTACCAGGATCCTTGGGTTTATGGTGGCTCTCACTACATCAATGGGATTTTCGGGATAAAATGGGCTCCATGCCAAACTCCTAGGGCTCTACACCTACTTTTTTCGATAATTCATTTTCTTTTTCTCCCTCAAAGGCATGTTGACTTACCCTACCCCTACTTGGAGGTAATAAACACCTAGGCTGGGGGATGGCTACTCTCTTTTAGATGTAAAAGGGGTGACTAGTCCCTTTGAACATATGGGCTTGGTAGGTGTACGCTTCAACTCCTTTCCATGTTATGTGACAGGGATAGAGTCGTCCTGCATGCCTCTCTCATTGGAGCCGATTTCTATCTGCAACTTCTATCTTCTTATTTCTTTTGTGCTCCGAAGTCTATGTTTTTTTTTATTGGCTCGCATTCTCTCTTTCCTCCTAGCATTTTGTCTCCCTCAGGAGGTATACGGCCCTTAGGAATTTGTAAATTTCGTCTACTTTCCCATGAATACTGTCTCCCTTACCTCCTAGGTCACACAGGTAGTAACAAGTGAGGAGGATCAAACTCTTCTTAAGTAGGCAAGCTTCTGCTTTTCCTCATTAGGCAATGGTTACGCCAATGTTTCATATTATAATTACAATGCAAACAAAAGGAAAGTACAATGCATATGATGCAATTTGTGATGTCCAGATGCAGTAATTTAAAATACTGGAATGCTAAAGCAAGAAACATAGAGATTCATGGCCTATAAGGGAATGTTTTGCAAGGCTTGGGAGTGGCCGACGATCATTGGTAGTACTTTTTAGTTAGGAGCCGCTAATGGGTGACGATCATCGATCCAGTGAAGACTTTTTTGAAGGACCAAAATTGAAACTTGGTCCTGGTGATTCTGGCCGTAGTGGTGAGACTACTGCTTTCCCCTTCTTGATTTTGTCGTGCTCTAATTTGTTCTTGGAATAAAAATGCCCAGATCTCCAACTGTGTCATCTGTCAGTCTGTCTTCTGAGCACTACTATTGCCTGATACACTGCTAACTGTTCTGAATGACCGTTCTCAGGGAAAAATTCCTCTGAAAACCATTGGTGACTATGATATTAAGGCTATGAACAAACTCTGGTTTGGATTCAATACGCCTGCATTGGTGAAGTTAGTTAAATCACGGAAAATGATCATTTTGGGGACTTACCTGAGCGTAGGGGATCTCTTTTGCTGGTTCCAACACTCGTATCCCAATTCATCGTGCTCACTTTGTTCTTCCGCCTTGACCGGTTTGGCGGTTCCTTAGCCGTATCACCCAAGGGATTCCTTTCTCGTATCCCCAGTTGCGACACAAGTTTTCGACCATCAGATGGGGATTACTACGAATAGCCAAATGGTAGGAATGGAATTGACCAACTCAAACTGGTTAACACGGTACAAGACATTATAAGTTTAGGCTTGAAGCGGACGGGGTTTGAAGCTGAACAATGAGACTGCCTCAATGGAAGGTTGAATCAAACTAAAGACTCCTCGGAACCACCGAGGGAGGATAAATACAACTGTCAAGACAAAAAAGGGGAAATGAATAAGATTGATAAGACAAATAAAGATTAGATAGAATCAAGAAAGATGGAATTGACTCCCGAGGAGCCTACTGCTCCCGGGGTTGAATGCTGGGGTAATGGCTGGCTAACTATATTGGGTTGTGCTGGTGGTGCTAGTGCGGCTGCTGATGCGGGGGCGGGGCCTACCGCCTGCGTGTTAATCACAATGACCTTCTGGTCAATCAAGTCCTGGATTGCGTTCCTTAGTGTTAGGCAATTATCCGTCGAGTGGCTTGCGACTCGATGGAAATTGCAGAACGCATTCTTGTTATACCAGGCAGGAAGCGGACTTGGTGGCAGGTGCACCTTAGGCAGCCTCAGGAGGGATGCGACTTTAGGGAATACCATACACAACAGTTCCACTAAAGGGGTATAGTGGCACCTATCCAACATACTCCCCAAATGTTTCTTGGGGCTTCTGCTTGATAGCGACTAAGTCCTCCCACTTGGGGACTAAGTCGAGATTGAAGGAATATTGTTCCAGGAACGCCTGCGTAAGGTCGTCCCAAGTCTTGATGGTGGCCATGTTGAGGGAAGTGAACCACTTCAATGTGGGCCTCGTGAGACTCTTCTGGAACAGGCGGATTGACAACCTTCCGTCAACCTAGAGCTTGAGCGAGGTCTCTACAATAGGCTCTAAGGTGGGAAATCGGGCAGCCCCTACCATTATATTTGTCGAATTCCGGGATTTGGAAATTCGCAGGGAGAGTCGCCTTTAGAAAATAACAGAGGTCCCGGAATTGGTAGGACTGGTGGTCCCCGCCCTGCACTTGTCGGAGAGTGCACTCCAGATCATTTACTCTCACGAGGAGAGCATTCGGAGCTACTTCAGCTGTGGATTGTGCAGTAGAGGCGAGTGCCGCGTACACTATATGGGTCGCCCCTAAGGACTCCTCCCGATCCACCATTCCGTCGTTTGGTGCTACGGCAGGATGGCTAGTGTACTCATGCGTGGGTGCATTATGTTGTGGGACAAAAGATGAACCTTGTGTCTGGTACAAGGGTGAGGATAATGCAGGGGGTGGGGCAACAAGTGGTGCAGAGTGTGGGAGCAAGAGCTGTTGGACCGGAATGGTCTCCGGCACAATGCCCATGGAGGGCTGTGCTCCCGTCAGCTGAGATGGCTGACTACCAGATACGAGGGATGCAAGTTGTAGTGAGTGCTGTGTCGGTGTAACAAATGGTAATGTCGACACCCCTATCGCTGGAGAGACAAGGGATGGCGACGGCTGTGGGGTAGTGCAGTGGGCACAAACTGTGATCCTAAGGCCGGTTGCAAAGGCTACTCGGGAGTCGGGAAGGACAAAGCTGAGAAGGGCTAAAGTGCGAGTGCCAATCCTTGTAACTACCGGGCGAGGGCCGACATGTGTTGTAGTTGCGCGGTGACGGGATCATCACTTGTGGCTCCAAAGGATGGTGGCTGAGCCAGGGAAGAAACAGGAGGCTGAGATCCTAGTTGTCCGAACTGGGGGATGGCTACTACTAAGACAGCCGCAATCGGAGGAGGGCTAGTAAACACATAACCCTGAGGAGAAACAGACTCAACTGCTGTGGCCCCAACAGTAGCAGACGACCATGAAGGTGGTCCAGAAGGCGGGGTAGCCATAGGGTCACAGAATGGAGGTGGTGGAGGTCCTCCAGAAGCCGAGGCAAAAGCTGTGGCAGTAGTGACAACTGGAACTAGAACAAAGGAAGAGTATCCCGAGACGAGGACCTCCTCCTGGACAGTAGAGGAAAGGGACTCGTTGGCATGTTGGGCTATGGTGGATCACGAGCGAGTAAGGATCGGACTGTGGCTGGGAAGAGTAGGATGAATCGTAGAACGAGCTATCGTCAAAAGTGACAGATAACTTGGGAGACACGGTCGAGAATAGGGTCGCAAATAGAGTCAACGAAAGGAAAGGTCTCGAGCTTAGGCTAAGGAAACTCGCACAGACAAGAATCCTATGCACATAATCAAACAAGTTAGAAAAGATGCAATGTTTATGTGGTATGAGATGCAAAATGCATGAAAACCTCAAGTATGCACTCCCTCGCATCCTAAGGGTGTCTTACCAAGCCGTCTACTCTGGGTTCACACAGGGGTGAATAGGTCTCCGACTCAAGGTTAGAAAGATTAAGGTCCCCATTCTAAATCCCAACCAAAGCTTAGGCAGTAAACGGGTGGTGTGTTCGGGGCCTCGTCCTCTACCAAAGTAGTAGGTTGTACCCTTTACTAACACCAACACGACCCCAGACAAAGGGAAACACGACCCATATTTCATCCCACGCCAAAGCCATAGGATGAGACATCAAGAAATGTCCTTCGCAAACTGTATAGGCGGACTCAGGAGAGGAGAGATGCATGCCCTACATGATGAATGAAAAGTATGCTTTGAGTTTTTTACTTGCAAGTTTATTAAACCGCGGCAGAAGATTTGCAATTTTTCACTAGTTTGCCTTATGTTTTATTGATTTTGGATTTTAAATTTTTGTTAACCAAAAAGGGAGAGCAGACATGTCTCTAATCTCGCAAACATGGCATGTACAAGAAGGGAAATAAACATACAAATTAGCCATGGATTATCAAACAAAAGCATGTACAGGTTATGTGCAATAGTGGTGACATAGCAAATGTGTAAAAAGGAAACACCCATTTTACAAAGGCATGCATGCAGGAAAGACACCACTTATAAAAGGGACAACCAATGCAAGGCATAGAAATAGGCAAGTAAGGGGGAAAGCCAAAGTAAACGAGAAACCTAAAACAAAAGTCGGGATTTGGTTATCCCCAGCGGAGTCGCCAGTTCCTTTAACCATGTCGGAGACAACCTTGGGCTTGGTGCTAACGGCCAGATGCGCGAGGATCGACAAAGTCACGGCAATAATAAAAATAAAAGTAAAAATGCAGGAGTCGCCACTTAGTCTATTTTAAACAGAAGATGAGAAAAACCGCTTAAAACATTCAAATTGTGCGATAAAGCCAATGGAAAAGAAGGTCTTAAACCAGAAATAGGCAAGGATCCCTGTTATGCACGAGGAAGGTATTAGGCACCCTCATGCGCCCGAAAATTGGTCTTTCTATGGGTTTCTCGTTTACTTATATGAAATGTCAGCTTTTCATCCTTTTCTGTATACCCAAGGGCGATATGCAATGCCATGCTAAGTGAATGGTGTCTTATGCTAAATAGGAGTGCATGGGTTGTAGGGTGTGTCCTAATGCTCGGAAGTGTCACCTGTGTAATGGGACAAGCCCCGGTGCATGGATATTACACGGATATGATCAAAAGATCTAACAACATCGAGTGATTTTCATCCTTGCTTTACTATATGCAAAATATGGTGAACCATGCATGGAAAGGGCTAAAAACAGAATTGGGTCTTCCTGATATATCAAGGAAGAAAACTAGAGAAAACCAGAAGCAAATCAAAACGGGAAAACATACTTAAAATCATGCGAAAAGTTGCTGTATGCTACTGAAAAATAGGCTGATGTGCTTTTTTGGTGCACCAGACTAGTGCTCCTGTCTGGTGCGCCACCTAGGTGCTCTAGTGGGGCCAGGAAGATGTGCTAAGGAAAACACCAGAAAGTTATGCAGTGCAATGTCATGTAATATAATGGGTTCCAGAATGTTATGCAATGCAAAGTCCTTGTGAACTCTAGAAATGCAATTTAAACATCTAGGAAATCCAAACATGAAAAGATGACATGGATCTTGTGCTCAAGGGCTGCAAGCCTTACACAAGATCACACCCTTTTCATGTCAAATAAAAGCAACAAGAATCAGCCATGCTGTCTGGATCATGGGTTGATGCACAAGAATCTCCATATAGGAGTCCTTGGGGCAATCAGCCTACCAGATTTCAGTGATGAGCTAAATATGCAAAGTGCAAAAGTCATGAAAATAGTGCCATCTTGGGTTGAAATCATGCATACAAAGACATGTAATATCAGAGAATCAACAGCAGGAAAATTAGAGTCAAAATCATCCGAGAAACCATGAAGGGTGGGGTGCAAACAGGGTGATTTACTTTCTAACCAGACTGGTGCACCAGAATGGTGCGCTAGAGTGGTGCTCTGGTTTGGTGAGCCACTCTGATGCGCCACTTTGGTGTGCCAGAATGGTGCTCCCCAGAAAACCTGAATCAGATTGACCAGACTGGTGCACCGGAATGGTGCGCCAGAGTGTTGCTTTGGTTTGGTGCGCCACTCTGATGCACCACTTTGGTGCGCCAGAATAGTGCTCCCTAGAAAACCTGAATCAGACTGTTGTCTGACTCAGAATCTGGTCCAGATTTCAGAGATCAGTGATTTTTCTTTAATCTGATTAGTTATGCAGATGATAAAAAAACTGAAACATGATGAGACACAATCAAATGAAAGTCTTTTATCATTTAGTTTCGAATCATGCTAAATCATGGGTTAATGGTTGTATACTTGCATAGGATTCTTAAGAATATGCATGAGTGAATGAGATCAATAACATTATGCAAATGGTAAACACAAAGAAGGTATATTGACTGTTGACCTCCTAGCATATGATTGCATGGATCATGGTTCTCTATGTAAAAGAAACAGAGATGAAAGGCAAATTTACAGAAATGTTATAATACAGATTTTTTCATACAGATTTTACACATAAGGTATTCTACACATGGAGCAATCATCTCATCATAAAGTTCTCATGAAAACAGCAAGAAAACAAATTATCTATGGAGTTCATGGCATGTTTTATTCTGTGCAAGAACTAAGATTAAAAGTAAAAGAAAAGAGAGGATCCTACCTTTTCCCAAGTATTCCTTCTTAGAAAACCCATGATAATACGATCCTTGTTGCTTTGAAAGGGTTGGGGATGCTCTAGAATGCAAGGGTATGCTTATGTAAACGAGAATGGGTTGCTGAAATCAGTAGCTAGCTTGCTCAAGATCTCAAAATGGTTACCCATGGGGGTCCTTATACAGTATTTTGCAAAGGTAACTCCTATGGAATGCAGACAGCCTCGTAAACGAAGAGCCTGGCGTAGATTCCATGGCATATTCACTGGTGAAGGTTACAGACATGGGAGTTGGAAAGCCAGCAGCCAGTAGCCTGAAAATTAGCTGTGCGCCAGCTTGGTGCGCCAGGTATGTGCGCCATCTTGGTGCTCCAGCTAGGTGCGCCACTTATGTGCTGCTACTTGGTGCTCCAGCTAGGTGCTCAACATTGGTGCTCTAACTTGGTGCTCTCCCCTACCTGTCGGAATTTCTAATTGGGTTGCGGGCCTGTTATAGGTTTGTGGTTGGTTTAGCTGATAGGATTCAAAAGTGGTTGAGTTTGCCACATCCAAAGCAACATCTTGGAAGTTTATCGATGAGCCACCTCAAAATAGGGGTGTCTACAGTGAGTGAGGTGGTGCTTGGGAAAGGCCAGGGGTTGTGCTAGGTTCAATGGGTTGCTGGCATAGGGACTGCAAGGCCATTGACTCTGCTAGGGCATATTGTGGTGAGTTGTGATATGCCACGAAGAGGCACAAGGGTTGGTTGGACTTGGCGGCTATCGCGTGTGTCACAGGTGACATGGGTGTTTGGGCGAAGTTGTGGGCTATTGGGTTTGATGGGCTCGCTGGGATAGGGTCCTCAAGTGGTTGTCCCCCATGGTGCTAAATTCTTCACGTCGATTCCCAATTGTGACCATGCCGGTGAAATCCTGCATGACACTTTGCGCATGGAAATGCACAAAGAATTCTGATATGCTTAAGGCGAAGATGGTGAATTCGAGGAAGAAGATTCGACTCAGAAACACCAAAGAATGATAAAAAAAGAACAAGGAAAAGGAGTCGTCACTTAGTCTTTTAATGGAAAGATGACGAAAACCAAACACAAAGAAAACTTGGAGAAATCAATGCAAAGAAACACATGTGTACTCCGTGCCTAATGGATGTAGTGCGTAAATCACTACACGCTAGAGAGAGGGTAAGGATTCTTGTTACGCATGGGGAAGGTGTTAGGTATCCCCATACGTCTGAGAAATCGGTCATTCAAGGTTAACTACTTGCTTATGGTCTAGTGTGTATATGTTTGTCTACCTCTAATGCATATGCCTAGGATGAATGTGAAAACTTGACTTGCAAACTTTGCGATAAAAGGGAATAAAAGAAAAAGGTATGAAAAATAATCTGAGAGTCAATGTAGGCATTAATAATGTCACTTAATGTACGTCATTAAGTGATGAGGAAAATTATGTAAAAATCAGAAATATTCGAAGAGCGTCTCACAAATAGTGTAAACTTGAAAAGCTCGAGAAAGTCCAAAGGGGAAAATAATCCATACTTGGGTCCATGTCGGTATTGTTATGCCTATTAATGTATGCCATTGGGCAGTAAAATCCCAACACAAATCAAAATCATAAAAACTCATGAAAATTGGAAATCAATGTGAAAACAGATAAATTTCACAGGGGAAGAGCATTTTTGGCAAATCATGCCAAATTATTGTACACCCTAGGATGAGATAAGGATGGCTAGGGAAATCAAATAGAGATCAAGAAATCATGGAGCGGTCAAATCAAGAAGCAAAGAATTGGTTGCAACCGTTTGGATCCTTGGTTCCCACGCTGATGATTTTCACCAACTGATTTTGTCAGTTGAAATTGTCCCCTGTAACTGCCAGATCGTTCTGTTAAGACTACCCGTCAGCTTTTGCTATCGTTGGGAATCACATGGCCCTTCACCAGTCCAGTTGCTGAGCTTTGATTGAATTTGCCAGAAAAAGTGATTGAAAGGCTTGGTTCTTGATCAGGTAAACTAGAAGGATGCAAGGGGAGCTCATTGATGTTTTCAAATGACAAAATGGCTCACCGAATTCCGCCTCTTGTCCACCTCGACAGAGAACTACTCGTTTGGCTCTAGTGGAAGATGACGAGGGTGACGAAGCTGTAGCAAAGCTGAAGAGTTAAGTCTAGAGCCTCAGGGAGTAAAGACAGTCTGAGAAGGATCGCCTCAAGTGTTCAGATCTTCAGATTACACCTATGATCACTCCTCCCACCTTCCTTGTCGTCGTGAACGACGGTTGATCGAGGAAGGAGTCCGGTGAGCCCTACAAAGACCTGGCAAGGCTCCAGAGATGGAGAAGGGGTGTCAAGAAGCAAAGCGAAAGAGATGGAAACACAATCAAACCAAAAAGATCAGTGGAATGATCGTTTGACCTTCCATTGGCCTACCTCGTCGAAGCGAGTGTTGATCAGCCTCGTCTGAGACCAGTGGACTCCGTTCGAAGTCTAGGATGGCAGAGAAGACTCTAAGGATGCCTAAACCAGAGTTTATAATGGAAATGCACTGCATTGCTCTCCTTTGGCATGCATTGTCAGTGTTAGGAAATCTCCGACGGCTCGCACGCTCACACATGATACAAATGGAAACACAAGGTGGTGAGGGACTTACTTATGAAGCATTGTAGTACTCTAGAGAGCTTGAGCAAGGTTGACAATGACTAGATCGTCATTGAAAGAACTGGAGCTAGAGAAGGGATCATCGAGAAAGGACAGGAGTTGGAGAGATGCTAGAGCTTTTAGCTGGAGAGTGATAGGAATGGCGATGATCTCTCCGGAGTGGTGCCAAGGGGTTTAAACAGGTAGAGGACTCAAATTGAGACCGCTGATGTGTAACAGACAGAGGTCGACGGCATCGTTGACTTTCAGGGGTTGCCAAGGGTGAATTGGATGTTGGATTAGGGGCATTCAGTGTTTGGAGACTAAAGAGTAAGGTAAGGATTGATCCCAGCCATCGCCATCGAAAGATTTAGTAGTTTAAACAACGGGAAGGACTTTTGCACCCTTTAACACTAAAACAGGGCATTTTACTGACCACTTTCGCCACTTATCTCCGCTGACAATACACGCCTAGAGACACCGCCACATATAACTAATTGAAAATACCGTTAGGTCCAATAAAGCTTAGTCAAACGGATCGGAGCCCATTGACCAACCTTTTCGAGGACTAATTGGCAACTAAAGGTCAAGATGAATAACATTTTCGGGTTTCAAGAGGCTTTTGGAGATTGGTGACATTGCTGAGGTGTTTCTGGAGAAAGTGAGTGGGCCCAGCAACTCCATGGCTCACATCTTCTCTCCTGGATCCATCCAAACCTACTTGTAAAATTCGGGGTGTCTATAGATGCCCCTCTTTGAGCAAGGTTGAGGGTAACCGAGGCTGATGTTCGTGGTTGACAGGACACCTCGCTCACGTCATGGGAGAGAGAGAAATGTTAGGACGATCACTATTTTCGGAGGATACACCGAGAGTAGCAATCTGTCGAAGAAAATCAGTAGGATGTTAAAATCAAAAGACACTAAGTTATTGGACTTGTGAACCAAATAGTTTGGATTATCAGCCCAAAATAGAAAATGGGCATGACAAGATATCAAACCTATCAACCAAACGGTAGACACTTCGACGTGTGTCAATCGGGTAGTTTAGAGTACCAGCTCAAGGAAAGTGATTGGTTTAGTCCATCTAGAACATGATCAAAGATGGGGCACCATCAATTCTAACCGTTCCAAATAGAAGTCAAAAGGGGCATGGTAAGATAACGGACCTGCCAACCGAGAGATATGGCAAGTTTTGGACTTTCTGATTGAAATATGGTAAGTTTCAGACTTACCAACTGAAATATGGCAAGTTTCGGACTTACCAATCGAGATATGGCAAGTTTCGGACTTAACGACCGAGAGTAGACATTTTGACGAATGTGAATCGGATAGCTCATGATATCAGCCCCAAAAATGGCCTTGTTCGCTCTGAGCGAAATCAAGAAGAAGCGCCTCAAAATTTTGTCTTTTTAAAACACGAATCAAGAGGGTAGGGATTTCGTCTGTCAGGAGTGAAATCAGAGAAAAGCGTCTTTGAGTTCCGTCCTCCCAAACGAAAACTAGGGAGATAAGGACTTCGTTCGCCCAGAGCGAAGTCGAGATAAGGTGTCTTTGAATTCCATCCTCTCAGTCGAGAACTAGGGAGACAAGGACTTCGTTCGCTAGAGCGAAGTTCAGAAAAGGTGTCTTTGAATTCCGTCCTCTCGAACAAAAACCTGGGAGACAAGGACTTCATCCTTTTGGAGCAAAATCGAAAAAGGTGTCTTTGAATTCCATCCTCTCGGATGAGAACCAAGGAGACAAGAACTTTGTTCGTCCGGAGCGAAGTCAAAAAAGGTGTCTTTGAATTCTGTCATCTTCGATGAGAATTAGGGAGACAAGGACTTCGTCCGTTTGGAGCGAAGACGGAAAAGCATATTTGGGAGATGAGATATCAAGAAATAATGAAATTAAGAAAGTATAAAGTGTTCAAATGGTTATTTTACAATTTTATAAAAGTATAGGGAGTTATGTGCAAATTTCCCACAATGAAGATCTCGACAAGCTTGGATAACTTGCTGTCCTGTGCAATGCTAAGGAATAACTCCTTGAGGCTAGAGAAAACTCAGAACTTCTTGGCATGATCTGAAGTTTTTCTGACATTGTGTGCAATTTCTACAAAAGTATGGGAAAAAATTACAATTTTTCCAACTCATGCTGTTGACCATCTCCGAGGATTTAAATATTTTGCCAAGCTCTATTGGACACGTCTGGATCACTAGACTGTGGTGTGAAAATTTTAACTTTGCTCTGCAATTTTCAAAAGGATTGAGGGACTTAAATGTAATTTTCACATAACCTTTGGACTAAATTGCGATTTTATCAATTGATCGGACTTCTTTGACAAATTCTCAATTCATAAGGTCATGTAGGCAAATTTTACATCTGACAACATTATTTCGCCATGCATTTCCCTTGTTGAGTGGTTAATTGTATACATTTTAACCCCTAAAGCTGATTCAGAAGAAATTTCTTCCTAGAACTTTTGAGATTCTTCTTTAGTGGACCCCACTAACTGTTTGGACTGGAATAACAAAGTTTGTATAAACTAGAATGTTCATTTTCATTAATTACTCGGGGCACCTATTTTCATAGAATTGGAGGGGCCTGATTGCAATGTTTGCATTTCAATCAAATGGACCCCCTGCGTCGTTCCATCTTCCTCCTCATTTCTTCCACCACTCGACAGCGTTGCACCCATTCCTGCCTTCTCCGCATGCAGACAGCTAGGGTTTGGTGAGGAATGGACAGCGAGCTTGATCGGAGGAGAACAACGACACCTTGGTGCGATGAAGGACGGCAGCACTTACGGGCAGAGAGAAGCGTCGGAGCACTTGCGTGGAGGACGGCACGATGGCGGTCTTGACTGAACTGGTACGCCCCTTCTTCCACCTCTCCATTTCTGTTTTTACTTGTTGTTTTTTTCATGCTGCTCTCTCCCTTTTGCTCCGTCGTATTGCCCTGTCCCTTTGGACCCTCGTCGTTGGCGACATACTCAGCGGTGATCGGAAGACCAGGGGCACATCGGCTCTGTCGACACACCTGTGTCGGAGGGCTGAAAAGGTGGCTTGGGGAGCTACTGGCGTCGCGCTGGAGACTCGTTGTGGTCACATCGGGGTTCGCCGGAGACGTACTAGGGCTCACTGTGTTGAAGGCCCAATCAGCCAGAGGGCTCCCGTTCTATTAGTGGGTGGCAAGGTTGAATAGGGCTGAACTGATGGTCAGCTGGGGCGACGGTGGGATGGTGTATGACGGTGACGGAGTCGGTCGGAGGTCTGTAGGTTTACGTGTGACTTGGTGCCTCATTATATACCATGTATATTTGCTCATACTCTGCCAGTAGACCACCTTTTGCCTAGATGCCATGCTTGAAAATCTGTTTTCTTGACAACATCTTGCTACTTTAATTTGCAAATAAACCTCCGTTTGAATGCATGCTGAGTTCTATTTTGATCACTTAGATTATTGCTTGAAATCCCTGCTTATCTGACTGTTATAATTTGGACATCCATGCTTTACCAGTTACATCCTGTTTAATCATAATGCCAAGGTTTGGAATCTCCGACTTCTGGGATTTCACTCAATTACTAGCTTAACTTGATTAAGCTAGGACCATAACAAACTCTGGGACCCTAACCCTTCTTATGCCTGTGCTCTGTCTTGCGCATGCTGGTATATTATTTTAACTGCTCAACTCTGTAAAGCATGCATTCCTGCTTGGAGTGACTTGGCTTTGTAGAGATTGGACTTTTGTGATGCACTTTCGCTTCTTTTCCCATTATTGTGCTAATTGAAAGCCACTTTAAAAATTTCCTTTTTGTAAATTTGCTTGAATGTAATCTGTGTATAAGTGTGCTTGCAATGTGGTTCTGAGGCTAGCAAAAGTGAGGGCACACAGGAGGTCTAGGATGCCTCTAGTTCCTGGACTCTTACTCTGGGTTCGGTTGGAGGACCAAATACCCAGACTGTGGGACAGAGTTTAGCCATTGGCTCTTAGTCTTTAGGAGTGTCTGACTCCAGACTCGTATTCTCAGCCTTGCTCTGTGTTCCTGGACATAGACTTTTGGTTTGGGGTCACCTGCTTCTGCCTCTCAACCTAGGTCTGCTTATGGCTCGAGGTCACTCTCCCCAGTTTGCAGTCTCGGGCTTCTTACGTGAGACCTTCTGCTGAGCTTGAGATCCCTGAGGAGGTACAATTATTTCAATTATTTGTTTTGTAGCATTATTATTTGGGTGAATTGAATTGAAACTGTTTCCTGTTCTGTGTAGGAATTTGGCAACTTTTGGGATTGGCTTTTGGATCCCGAGCACATCAGCGAGAAGCCATCTTTTCAGGTAATTATCTCCCTTCTCATTCTATTCGATTGGCTATTAGTTGACTGATGATTTGACCAGCTCTCTTTTGTTTTCTGTTTTGTCAGGCGAGGGATGCCAATTGGATCATGCAATGCCATTGGCTTCCTATGTTAGAGCACTTCTGATGGCTCCCTACCTTCCTCTATGATTTCCTTCTTCATGAGTCACTGTTTGGCCATTTTTTGTGGATTCCAATGATGCATGGCCATTATCAATTCTTTCGAGCTCTGGTTGAGAGATGGAGGCATGAGACGCATACCTTTCGTTTCTCCTTTGGCAAGTTGGAGATCTTGCCAAAGCATTGGGTACTTCTAATTGGACTACATTTTGGAGCAGAGTCCATTATTGGGAAGACCACATAGGGATTTTTCTAGGTCTTGACGTTACTTAGGTGGGACCCATCTACTGGCAAGAGGGCTTCTTTCAACTTCACTTTGCAGTGGTTGCGGCAGTGGCATCTTTTCTGGTCTGATCTTGCTCTTGGTACAACCAATGCAGACTACGTTCTCTGTCACTTTCTTCTGGAGCTGATTTATTTGATTTTTTGTGATACTTCTGGCCACTACATGCACGTGGATTGGTTGATATGCGTAGTTCACTTGAGCCAGTTAGATTTTTATGATTGAGGTGGAGCCAGCTATGCCCACTTAATTCGAGGCCTTGATTTGGTGGTTCAGAAGAACCACCTTTCCTATGTCGGACTATATCCACTTCTGACAATGAGTAACTTATTCTTATTTCAATTTCAGTCTACTTTTTAAAAAATGTAAACTGCTTGTTCTGACTTATTCCCTGTCTTCTGTAGTATTGGTCAATTAAGCACGTGTTCCAGAGGCACTACTGTTATCGCCTTCGACAAGAGATGTTGCCTTTGCCTCGTTAATGGTGTGAGTCGGACCATCGGGTCGCTTTTGGCATCTTTTCTTGTAAGGTGTACAGATATCTACTCGATCTGTTGTGTATTGAGGATGTAAGTTTATTCTTGCCCATTGTTTAATTTACTAAAATTGTCCATTATGTTTTAGAAATGATTGTAAATATGTTTAACATCTACCTTTCTTGTTCTGTGAATGCAGGTGAACCTTAGTCCTTTTGCTAGATACAAGGCGTATGATTGGACTCCCCTCAACTCTACCAGGGGGCTAACTTGTCGACAAATGAGGTTCTATTATCATCAACACTCGGTCTATTATTTACCTAGGCGAGTTCAGCACCAGATTATAGACGAGTTGTGCATCCCTATTCCTTCTCTTGTCGATATCGACTCAGAGTCCATTTCTCGTGTGGCCGCAATTCACTTGATTCTCGAGACTGCAATCGTGCGTGGCAAGCATATCCTCCACATAGTCACGTATGAGGAGTCTCTGGAGTGGTTTCGCCATGTTGGCAATCCACATATGTTTGATGCTAACTTACGAGAGCGACAACGTGAGTGGGCCTAGGTGAACAACTTATCTTGTGTTAATGCTTTGTTTTTGGATACCCTTCATTTTCTGTTCTGTCTTTTTGCCTTGGATAGGGATTCAAGGACTTCTTTGCGGCATTCTATAAGGAGATGAAGCGTTGGGAGGTAAGTGTTCTCTTCTAAATCCAACAGTTAGCTTTATATAAATTGTACTGACCAGTGTGCTTCTGCTCTCTCTATAGGAGATCTGCTGACAGGCTTTACTTGTATGGATTTATATTAAGCATCGGTTTAATTTTAATTTATTCATAACAAACCGTTTCCTTATTTGCATGGTAGTAGGGTTGAGAGGAGCCTCAACCTTGACACCAGCGAGGAGTTTTCTATGGACTTTGACCCCCTAAGACGTCTTGGGAGAAAAAGACACTGCCACCTTTGCTGTTGGGCCGTTACAGGTTAGAGCTACCTTAGGCAGGATATCTCTGAGGATTAGTCGCAAGTGCATTCGGACTGTTGCTACTGTTAGGAGAGACAAGACCACTAACTTTGACGGGGAGCGTAGTCCATGAGAGGACTAGTTTAATTGTCTCTTTCGTTTAGAATTTTTTGTTGTAATCAGACTTTATGTTTTATAGTGAAGCAATTGTAAAAATGTGACAATATTGTATTTAAATGTTAGAAAAATATTCCAAGTTGTCCATCATGTATGCTTGTGTGTTTTGGATGTTTTGTTGCTTGCTTTGCAGGTTTCCAAAGTCCTTAGCATCAATCGGGTGAGTTTTCAGACAAATTGTACTGAATACTGTACTACGGGACTTTTCGTCGATTATTTTCACCATTGACTTTTGGAAGCAATTGTTGACTGTTACTATCGCCAATAGAACTCGTCTTCTATTGTTGTTGGGAATTTGCATTTGAATCTTACGACAATATTAGTCATTTCAATTCTCAAGTGATTGTTGGGTGGGTAAGTTTTGTGAGTCACCTACTCTTCACCAATCTCTCAACCACTTGCCTTATCCTTTCAATTCTTACCTCATCTACCAAGGTAACGACAATATTCTTCCTTATCTCAGATTCCTTTATCTCTATTTAAACATTGGAGCTTCACCATTTCTGTATACGTGTTAGAAAGAGAGAATCCTTGAGCTCATACTCCCATCTTTTTGCAAGAAAAACATGGTGAGCTTTATTATTTCTTCCCTTCTTTTCCCTGCATTTCATTACAACCCTTTCTCTTTCTATTATCTCTCCTTTGTTGGGCTTTCAGGGATTCCCAACCATGGTCATGTCGGTCCACTGCTCAAATGTGACACCTGATTGGATCAATAGACTGACCACTAATGACCTAGAGAAGCTCTGAATCTAGGGAATTTCTACAAAGTTTCTGGACATAGCCATGGTTGAGGTCAACCATTATTTCTTATGTGCCGCGGCCCACTTTTGGAAACCAGCCTTCCATGTCTTCCGCTTCGGACAAGTGGAGTTGACCCCAACACTAGAAGAGGTACGTTGAATATGCACTTAATCAAAGTTTCTAGGGCTCACCATCTTCATGCATCGGGATAGCTATGCTTCTGTTTTGTGCCAGTTGACTGGTTTGTCTACCGGTGTTTGTGGACAACGTTTGATATGTGAAGAGCAATCTCCCATGCTTCGACTGGGTACTTTGATGAGATTTTTGACAAGAAAGCCGTCCTCAACAACGAACTATGGCTTTGAGGCCTCGTCGTTCGCTTCTTGGGAGAGCTGATTTTCAGCTATGGAAAGATGAATGTGGGCATTGAGGTAGCTAAGATCACCCTTGCTGTTGTGAGTCGATAGATTGATCTAGCTCAAATTATCCCGGACAAAACATATCGTGCTTTGGATCGATCACTACGTTGCTGTCGACACTTTTACGGATGTGGGGCCTTTGGTACAGGTACGCATGTCTTTTGGTGTTTTTTTCTGTACATTTTCCTTTTGTACATCGTCATGTACTATATGTGATTAGTCTACTCCCAGGTTTGGTTGGCTGCGCATCTAGGGGTCGAGATTCTGCATTCATAATACTTTGCTTTTGAGGCGTACTGTCATAGTGGACATTCTCGTACTATCACTTTTGTTAAGGTAGCATATGAGAGGCTAGAAAATCTGATTGAGGGTAGAGTATCCTGGTGCATCATCCCGTCCGTTGCCGAGCCCTTCACTATTTTCTTTAATGATGGGGACATGAGGTTGATCGTTCTACTAGGCTTCTCTAAAGGATTGGCGTATCATCCGATCTACGTGATGCGTCAGTTCGGATACTGCCAAGACTCTTTTGCCTAGAGTTCGATGCCAGCTCGTTTTCCGTCATACCCACTGAGTACAACAGCCATGACCACTGAATTGTCATGTTTGCTTCACTGTTGTGTTCGGTTTGATCGTGTTGCAATGGTGAAGGCTAGTGGTTATACATCGGAGTATGAGATTGAAATCCGGGACCCCTGGCCTATCAATGAGTTCTTCCTGGGTCCACCTCTATTCCCTGATGCGGGCAACTCAAAATTGTTAGAAATATTACATTAATTTTGATGATTACTTGTGAGTGCATATTTTCATAATTATTAAAGCATGAAAAAGATATAAAGTGCTTTCTGTATAAATTCAAATTGTATGCAAGTGTTTTATCAAAGAATCAAAAACGGCATACCGGCATGAGTAGCAGCATACCGTTTCAGTAAAAAACGGAATGAATAACGGAACTCCGCAAGAACAAAAGATGAACTGAAAATGACATACCGTGGATGGAGCAGCATTCCGTTTCAGGAAAAAACAGTAGAAGCAGCGGAACTCCGGATCAGAAGAGAAAATGAAAACAATGCGATTCAACGGCATACCGTCACAAAACGGTATACCGTTTCAGGAGAAAACGACAGACTGTTGGATTTTCGGCATACCATTTTGCTCGTGAGATGCAGATTAAAAATCTTTTACGGCATACCATGGTCAAAATGGGATACCATTCAACTAGCTGTTTACGACCGTTTTATAGTCGTTAGACACAAATCGAGGCGATCCTACGGCCATAAATAGGACCCGTACAAGGCTTGGAAAAGACACCATTGAGAAATACTTGTAATATTGTGTATTGTTTTCATTTACATCCTCCTCACGAGATCTTATTGTGTAATTACTGTTGTAATCAATCTCTGTGAGCGGGAAAATTCTGATATCTATATAAGCTATAAAGCAAAGGGCTCTAGCTTCTCGGGGATAGAGAAGTGGGAAGAGCAAGCAAGCGGTTGGTGGTATACCCAACAAGTAAGTCCGTTTATTTTATTTTAAAACGGGAAAAATCTCAAGAGGGTCTTGAGGAGTGGACTAGGTAGGGTTGCCGAACCACTATAAATTCTCTGTCTATATCAATTCCTCTCTTCCTCTTCTTGTATGTTAAATAATTGCATAAGTAGAAAAGCTTGATTAAATTTGTTAAAT
>JAMKQA010029836.1:0-16926 GCA_024699735.1 Posidonia australis
AGAGAGAGAGAGAGAGAGAGAGAGGCAATTATTAAATGAGACCCATGCTTACTTTCGCTATTTGAGACCCCTTATCATTTATCGTTAATTTAGTATCTTACGTTTTAGATTTGATGTGTTTTAAACATTGTTTATTATTTTTTTGATAACTACATTGCTTACTTAGCATGTAACTGTTTATTCCCCATAAGTTAAGCACATTAGTGTGATGTTTTGAAGTACCGGTGTGATTCCATATTTAGTTGCTACGTGGAGAACAAAAATATTCCATAATTAAGCACGTTAGCAGGATATCTTGACGTACCAGTGGGTTTCCAAATTTAATTGTTACGTGGATAAATTAAATATCCCTAAATTAACATAAAGATGGTGGTTAGTTACTATTTTTGTTGCACTTTCTCGCACATTTATGGGTTTTTTTACATCTTCCTTTTTTTAGGAAGTAGTATTGAAGTCAATGTTGATTATCATGTAGCCATTAATTTATATGTATCTTTTTTATTTCCAATTTTATTTCATTGATTTGAATACGTTTTTTAAAATTATTTTCCATATTTGTTATACGATATATAAACTTCCTATTCAACTACGTGTTTGGGTTTTTACGAGTCTTCTATGGTTTTCTATTTTTTTTGGAAATCAAATACTTTATTCATAGAAGTAGAAGGCATGAATATGTATGTTTAAGTTTCTTGTATTAGTTTTTTGCATGTTAAATTTGAATTTAAAGGTATTCATAATTGCAATTAATTATTTTTTTTGAACTATAAAATTGATTTTAATAATGTTTTATAAATGTTCATTTGGAAAGTAACGCAAAAATTGTTTACTATCTGCAAACAGTTATAGTTTTAATATAACAGTTTTAGTATTAGTTCTAAATATAAAAATTAAAATTTAAAAGGAAAAGAGAGAGATTTTCACGTTTTGGAGAAAGCCAAATCGCCTGTGGTGGTTTGGTTTGGGTTTGAATTCTCAAGCTACCTCAAAACTTGCGATTGTGCGTTTTCAGGAGATTTACAAATTGAAAGTTATACTTGTTTACCTTTTTAATTGTTAATATAGTTTTAGTAAATGTAAGCGAATACAATACTACATTACTCTAGTATCAATAAAACTAAAACAGATTTTGTTTAAAATAAAAGTTTCAGATCATTTATTTCTAATGATGGTGGTTGTACATAATATAATACAATACTACTTTAGCATTAGTAAAATTTAAATTTTTTTAGGCAAAACAAAAATTTCAATTCATTCAATTCTATGATGTTACGAAGTCGTTCCTTAAGGCCTCTCTTATCAGAAGATCTCGTCCAATTTCTCCTCCTTATCCCAGCAATCGTCATCGTTGTCCTTAATCCTACGTCATGATCTAGTAGATTTTCCCTTCTTCGTGTTCTTATTCTTATCCTTTATAGCATTGTTCTTCTTCGCACTCATGTTGTTCCTATTCTCCTACCACGTCATCGACCTTGAGGATGACTCCCTTTCCCCTGCCTATGTTGTGACATATTTGACCGAGGATGGAGGCTGTAGTAGATTGTGAGCTTGGAGGTGACGGCGAAGGTGAGGTTGGAGGCGACGACGACGACGAAGGGGAGGTTTGAGGCGACGACGAATCACAAGGGTGGAGTTGTGGTGGATCGCAGGAGACAACGGCGATGCGTTGATCTAGCAAGGGGAGGGCTGTTGGATGAATACAGTTGCTTTTTTAGGGAGGGAGAGAGGGTTTTAAAGGAGAGAAAAATTAAGAATGAGAGAGAAATTAAAGGTCGTTTCTATAACTTCTAGCTAAATGAATGGAATTTTTTTTAATTTAATTTGATGTAGATGGACGACTGTGATTTACAACTTTACATAACAAATGTTAGAGCGGATTTCTCTAAATATCAACTCTGTGTGTGTGTGTGTGTGTATTCTTGGTTTGGTTTGGTTAACTGTACCTAGAACCAAGAATCAAACCACTAAGAGTGATTTCAAAATTTGAGAATTAAATTAAACCATTAAATAAATCTAAATTTGTTTGATTCGGTTAGTTGGTTCTGATCGAACTGTGTGCACCTCCAAACCTGAAGTTAGTGATTGGTCCTAAGATTATCAGATTATTAGATCCTTAAAGAATCACGTAAACCTGACCTCATATGAAGGGGGCACTCAATGATAATGTTGGTCTTGATCTATCAAGTTTGAGTAGCTGCAAGTTAAAGTCAAGATATCTAGAGATTTTAAATGTCTGAAGAAAATATTTAGAATTGATGAAACAGTAGAAATAATAACGAATTACTTCACCGGCATCGTGATGAAAATAATAGAGCAGTTGAAAATGCTAGAGAGAGTGTTCAAAATGATGTAGTTGATGTATTCATAAATTAGCCGTATTTCTTGGTAAAAAGAGATATGATCATGAAAGCTAGTTGTTGTAATTTGAAGTTAGACTATGCCTGGGGTTGAACACCTGCTATTATGTACACTTGGACTTATTACTTGAAAATCTTATAATGCATGTGAATGCTGGTTGTTTTGATTTGCCATGTTTGAAGTAAGAACTTTTCACTGTGATGCTTAAGGTTTTCTTGTTCTGGAAGTTGTACTACTTGCCCCCCTCTTTTATAGTTATTATCCTTCAATTAAGGTTTTAGTGGCACCTAATGTGGTCATATTATCTTTTCCAAATTTAATACACAGTATCTGGCCAGCGTTTGTTCCAGTGCATGATCCTTCACGTAAAGCATACATTGGCATCCAAAATATGGGAATGACTTTTACCAGAAGGTTTGAAACTGATCGTGTGGGAAGCCAAGTACCGATAAGGCTTATGCATTTAGAGGGGTTATATGAGTTGTTTGTCTCTAAGTTTGTAAGTGATTGTTGATACATTAAACTGTTTTGTCATTTCAATGGAATTTATGTATCTTTTACACCTTTGCTTGCTGTTGTCATTAATTGTTTTCTTACTCTTTGATATGCGAGCTTATATCCCAGCAAGTCATTCACAGTAGCTGATAAACATTAAAGATCTCTTATGCATCCTTTAATTTGAGGTATATGCATTATTGAGACTCAAAATTGCAGCTATTTTGTCAAATAACTGATTAATTTCCATTAATGTTTTTTCAATAGACATTAATAGATTTAGTAGCTACATTTGGGAAACAATAGAACAAACAAAGAAAGTGTGCAGTCAGTCAAGCCAATAGCTCTGCTAAAAAAAAAGTTATGCCAATAGCATAGTACTTTTAGAAGCTGCTCATGGTAGTGAGCCATGTATTCATTGAATATATTTAATAGAATAGAGAAATTATGATATAGCATAGACTACCCAAGACGGGTTAGGGACCTTGAGAATGGAACAAACAATGTCGAGCCAAAAGCATTTGTGTTCCTACAGAAAATGATGGATGTAAGAATCCACATCAGACGATGTCCTTCAAGCTGTACGTTGCTTTCTACCACATCGTTTCAAATGAAGCATTTCATCGCTTACTAAGCCTTACTATTTTGCCGAGTTCCTTAGAGAGAGTTATCTCGCATCCCTTGGTATTCTCAAGGCAATTACATTTCATTGGCACCAGTCCTACATTTTGTCTCTGTGGACCGAGGAGAAAGGGGGCTCTGCGGGAAGAGGGTTGTACCATGATCTCCCCTCGAGCCAAGTGGAGCATGCATGAAGGAGTCAATGCCTTTTTCATTCTTTTCCCTGTGTAGTTGGGCGATCTGGACTTCATGGTGATTCTCTAGAAGAAATATGGCGTTTTGCTTCTGATGACAACATGGTATTGTGCAGTGGTCCCCCCTAATGGGGTCAAATCAATGCGTTCTAGTTTTCATATAGAAACTAATATAATTTGATCAGGTCTTCATGGACAAACAAAGGATTTATGATCCCAGGTAAGATCAGTTTGCTAGGATGTCTGTTGCCTGCCCCAGGATTCAGTAGCAGTTCAGAAGGATGACCTATTTGGGAATCTTGAGATCGATGCTTATTTTCAACTGGATAATTGTAAATATGACAAGAAAATTTTGGTAATAAGAGAAAACCTTACTTATATTTATTTATATTTATAATAGATATAAATATTATAATAAATATAAATATATAGAAATTGAAATGTTGATTGGTCTGTTGAACACTTTGATTTCAATATTGACGAATTGGGTTTTGGAATTTATTGACACTCTCCAAAAAGGGTACTGTAACTAGAATAATCCTATTACACAATTTTTGGTGTGCCAAAATTGTTTTTCTTATGTGTATGGTTTATTTTTAAGTAATTTTAAACACAAAATTTATTCCTTCAAACGTGTCTACTCTTACTAAATCAGAAAATTCTAATAGCTAATAACTGTTCTGGCTTGGAATCCTAGCGGCTAGTAGAAGCAAAGTTATTAGATACTGAAGGAAAGCCTGGCCTGAACCTCACGTGCAAGTTTCCCTAGATGTGGCTTGTCTATGATAACTTCTTCGGATTTGTGTTAATTTTTTTTCCCAGTTCAAGTGCCTCAAGGAAATTCTAACAGATAATTAACCACTCGGGCTTGGAATCCCAGGCTATAAGCTCGACTTATACTTGGTATGGTAAACTAAATCGTCCTTTTCTACTGGAATGAATTATTAGGGATTTTACAATTGAAGTTTGTTTTTGCTCTTAATCTCCTGTATTTGGTTATTTCTTGTTCTATATTATCCTTGATCTGCATTATCTGCAAAAATTTGCTAGAATTTTTTATCTCAATCAAGGTGGAATTAGCTTGTTACGATTAATGTTTCTTCAGTTTATTACATCACTTTTCACTATTGACGATTTCAGTTCTCTCTAAGGCTTGCTTTAGAAATTTTAGAATATAATTGTACAAGTTCTAACAAGCATGTTTTTGATGTTGAAGGCCTTATATGTGACAGATATCTCGACAAGAGTTTTCAATGTTCATTGTACAATGAAACTGACCTATAAAACACCTCCATATGATGATGAAGATGATATAGGAACAACTGAAGTTTTAGTGGAAAAAGACATTAATGGTGAGATGCATTTGAAAAAACAATGGGATGATGATTGCCCCTGGACAGAATGGTATTCAGCAGAAGAACCTGTGAAAGGTATCTTTTCCTGCCAATATCTGCATACATTGCTTGTTTCATGATACAAGTTTGTAGAATCATTTTGTACCTTTGAAAATTTAGTTGCATTGGTTTGATTTGATTTTTGTTATCTCACATTCTCATAAATGTACGTCTCTTTTCCAATCTATTTAAAGTTTGTATTCAGTTGACGATCACCAGGACTTTGGAAACAATGTTAGGGTGAGAGAGGGAGAGTGTGACGGCTGTGGGGGATGCAAGAGTGGGGAGCGTGACCAACATCAGTTGTTGTTGGTGTGGGTTTGGAGGTAGAAGAATACAATCTCTCAGGTGGCAACTGGGGCCAATGCGATTCCTATTGGAAATGGCCTATCGCGTGCAGCAGCAGTGTTGGTTAGGGTTGGTCAGAGAAGAAAAGAGGTGACCTGCCTCAAATGCTTTGACAAAGGGCATATGCAGGTAGATTGTAGAAACTCTTGGGTGTGTAGAAAATGTCAAGGAATGGGCCACAAGGAAATACAGTGCCCTAAATCAATGGCTCAATCTCAGAAGGTGATGGGCAAGATATTGTTCAATTTGTCAAGGAAGATGAATTGCTGAAAGAACTGGATTTGGTCATTGTTTTGACATGGGAAGACCCTCAAGGATGGGAGGTAATCCGGAATGAATTTAGACAGAGATGGTCAGGTGATTACCGGTTACTCAGAATTGATAAAATGAGGGCAGTTATACATATGATTGATAGAAGGTCTAAAGATGAACTCCTCATGATGGAAGAAGACAAGATGTGGGGTGTACAGGTCAGATTTTCTCAGTAGACCTCGGTGGAGAAAATGGCGACACTCTCATGGTGGGTGGCTCTGGTGGGGATCCCATTGTGTGCTTGGAGGAGGAAGACTATTGCTGAAATTGTTAACAAATAAGGTATCTTCATCTATGGTAGGCATCATGATGACAATATACAGGCATCGGTGGTTTTAGTGGATGCCGAGAAGTCACTGATCATGGATGCTTATAAGGTTTCATTGGTAGTGGTGGGTTCATCTTATGGTGGAAACAACATGTTGAATGAAGAAGGAGAGTGGTGGGGCTTGTCCGACGGATTTGAAGGTGATTTTGGAGGATCATGGTAGCCTCTCATGGTTGGCTTGCTGGTTGGTGATGACTGGTAGAAGGGTGAAGTCGAAGAGACAATGGATGGGGAGGAAGAAGATCATAAGTCATCTTCCGAGTCATGCTCTGACTCAGGGGAGTCGAAGGCTGAGTCAACTACTGAGTGGATTGGGTCTATTGCATTGGGTAGCAGTTCCCTTCAATGCAAATCAGGGATAAATGCAATAGTTGGGGTTCAAGCTGGGCTGAGCTTAATTATGAAATTAGTGGACCAGATCATTACCCAAATATCAACTCAAATCAGACCCTATTGTGGTCTTCTTCCTCACCTGACATTACTGGTGCAACAGTTTGGTGGTGTGGGTTCACACTCTCACTGGCGAGTGTCTGGGAGGCATGGAAGGCGGATTGAAGCTTATCAGGTACCTTTTTGTTGTCAAATGGAATTGTGGGTGTAACTATATGAGAGTTTTGACCTCTGGTTGGAGTTTTCTCTCTTCCAGGATGCATGGATATGCAGGGAGTGTGCCATTGGGTTTTGTGGTTGTAGCTCCATGGTTGGTCACTGGAGTCCCATGCAAAGGTGTGCTAGGTCCTGCTCTTAGGTGATAATTGCTGTAAGAGTTTGAAGAGGCTGTGGGCAACTACAAGAGAACTATGGTCACAAAGACAGTGGGGTGCTTTCAACAATCCAGAGTTCAACAGCAGGATGAGCTTGATGATGATTTGGGTCTTTGTCTGCTATTCCAGTCTCCATGAACAAAACAGGATGAGGTCATTAGGGTTGGTCATGGGGTAAGGAAGAGAATTTTATTATCAAATCAAATGCTCACAAATATCCCTTCTTTTGACCCTTCCTAGGCTTTCTTCCACTATTCTTCTCCTCCTTATTGTCTTCACCTTTTACAGGCACCAGCAGGTTTGAGCTCTTGCTTGGACAAACACAGTGATGATATGGAAGGGAGGGGGGTTGAAAGCAGTGGTGGGAGCCATTGGCGTGGTGGGGTGGGGAGGGATAAGGAGTTTGTAGTTTATAGAAGAAGAAAATGGAGTTGGGGAAGGGGTCAGACCAGACCAGGAGGTGAAGGAGATGAAATGCATGGTGCATATTTGTGGTCTGATGAGTATTTGATGGAGTTTTGTAGAGCACTGGGTTTATCACTACAAGCCAATATTAGTAACATCTGAAAATACCTTCTTGAAATGAGAAGTGCAGCAAGGTCTGGAGGATCGCATTGAAAGCCTGAAAATCATTTCAACTTGTCTTGCATATACACGTGAACAATATATATAATGTTTACAATCCCACATATTAGGGGATGTCAAAGATATTGAAATCAAATAAATCAAATCCAAAATTCAAAAAGATATGGTTGTCGAGAATCTTTGCAACCATAAAGATATGATTTTGTTAAGACACAGACAGAATCAATTCAAGTATTCTGACATGGAGAGACAACCTTTTTGGAGATAGCGGAACTACGATTGGAGTTGCATCATACGCACATTATTTTGTTGAGAGAACGATTGCTTGAAGGTCTTCCAGGCGACATGAGAGGAATTAAGGCTGATCAGTTGGGGAATGATCGAGTCATCCACGGAATTGAAAATCCATCCGAGGGCATGTTGATCATGAACCATCCACGGATCATAGGCTGGATTTGGCATCGTAGGGCCTTTGTCATCATCAGAGGAGAGGGGTGGTCAGCGGACATGTGGAGACACTTTCAACAAGATTGAGCATATGAAAAGCTTGGAGAAAAGGTTTAAAACAAGTCTTCCAAAGGAGGTAATTGGTATTAGTGAGACAAATACCCATGGAGGGCAAAAGTTGGAGTGGAAGAAAAGGAGGAAGTGGAAGATGGGGAAGGAGGGGAAGGCACCATGGCAACCATTGGGATCAGAGATGTTATTAGACAGTGGCTCTTGATACCATGAAAGTTCGAATATTATTTCAACTTGTCTTGCATACAAACATGTTGACAATATATATAGCATTTACAATCTCACATTTCAGGGATTTCAAAGATACTGAAATCAAATAAAATCAAATCCAAAATTCGAAAAGATATGGTTGCCGAGAATCTCTGCAACCATAAAGATATGGTTTTGTTAGACACAAACAGAATCAATTTGAATCTCTAAATTATCTCAGGTCATTATGCATATCTGATGCACTGTCTTTAGCTTCACTTGGGTATTTGCAGTTGAAATGAAGATTCTCTAAATTATCTCAGGTCATTATGCATATCTGATGCACTGTCTTTAGCTTCACTTGGGTATTTGCAGTTGAAATGAAGATTTTTTTTTTGGAATGTGAGGGGTTTAGGTGAGACTGATCAGTGCAGAATGATGAAATCTATGGTTTGGGGAGCCATGTCTGACATTGTTTGCTTTGAGGATTGAGGAGACAAAGCTTGCAATTTTTGACAGTTCACTGTGTCATGCAGTGGTTGGCAATGGGCTTGATGAATTTGTTGTCAAAGAATCAACTAGTGCATCAGGAGGTTTGCTCATCGCCCGGCATGGTTGACCTTATCATGTGCTTAATGGATTGTTTTGACCTTTTGTTTGATGGTGAATTTTGAAGACAGAATATCAAACTCTAAATGGGGGGTTGTTATGGTCCTTGTGAACAAGCAAGAAGGCATACTTTCTTGGATATGCTTAGATCAACTGATGTGCATGGAGTGAGCAGAATGGTCATTGGTGGAGACTTCAATATTACACGATATGTTGAGGACTGCAATGGTAGAGGTAGTAGAATGACTACAGGGATGACAGAGTTCAATGAAGTGAGTAGAGACCTAAAGTGGATTGATTTAACTACCTCAGGGTGCCAATTCACCTTGTCAAATCTTCGACTGGACCCTAGTTTGGCAAATATTGACAGAATCGTGCTGACTAATGATTGGGGGTGCACATGGCCTGCATCGAGGGCTCACAGTCTGGTTACTTCTGATCATATGCCGTTATTATTTGAGTCAGAAATTGTGATTGATTGGGTATCATGACCTTTCATATTTGAAACTGCATGATTTGAGTTGATGGTTTTGATAGGTTTTTCAGAGGGTGGTAGGAAACAACAGAGGTCAATGGAAGACTACTTTTTAACAATGAATGGGGTCCAACAAAGAGACTCTGCTATAAGCTGGAATGGATTGAAAACAAGATCACAAGCTGGGAGCAAAGGAAATGGGTCAGGTTGGAGTGGCTTCAAAGTCGATTCACATCTTGACAAGAAGGAAGCTTCAGGTGCATGGAACCAGTTTGACAAAAAGCCAAGAGAGGATCTCAAAGTTGAATTAGAAAAATGTCTGAGATAAGATGAAATTGCATGGATATAGAGTTCTAGAGCATAATGGTTGGTGACAAGAATGCCAGATTTTATCACAAAGTGGTGAATGACAAGAGGAGCAAATTTTCTGGGACCAGTGGGTCGGGCCATGGGCATGTCGGCCTGGGTAGGCCCAGTTTGGGCCTGCTGCTACAGCAGGGCCATGCTAGGCTGTGTCGGGTTGGACTGGTTTGGAAATTAAAAAAAATAAAAAAATAAAAAAATGTTGCAACGGTTGGAAAACTAGTCGTTGCTCAATGTTATATTTTGTGACGTCCCATTCTTTTTTTTCTTCTTCTTTTACAAATATTATTCCATACTTCTCATTTTCTTTATACAACTAACTCTTCTCTCTGTTCTCTACTTTACTAAGTTTACAACACTCTCATTTTCTCAATTCTCTCATTCTCTCCAATTTCTCAAATTCTCAAGATTCAAGTGAAGAATTCAAGTTTGGTTCCACACTCCGTTGCAATTTGCTACTATGCTTGGATATCCAACAATAAAAATTCTTTACTTCTAATTCTTCTAATTTCTCTATTTTTGAGTTTTAGATTTTTTAGATTAAGGATTTTTTTATTATCAAATTTTTAATACATTATAATGGAAAATGTAGGAAGCCACGATTATATCTTAATTTAGGAGTCAGATCAGCCTTAAAACACGTAAACATAATCTACTGCTACAAAGAAATCTAGGAAACAAAGTTTATAGGTTTGGGAACATGTAACCTTAAACTTTACAGATGAAAGTAGATATTATTGTAATTATTGTAGTACAAGATACACTTGTCCTAGGAGTGGGATTGTAGGTCATATAACTAGTCATTTACAAAAATGTATAGCTACACATAAGAAAGATGATAACATAGATTTAAAACAATCTAAATTGCACGTAGGTTTTAGTAGATTAGTAAATTGCAAATAAAATGTAGAAAAAGTAAAATAAGATTTAACAAAATTTATAATATAAGATGAATAATCATTTTACTTTTTTGGAAGTAAAAAATTTAAATCTTATGTACAAAATTATTTTAACCCATAATTTAAAGGTTATTCTAGGAATACTACTAAAATTATAATTTATAAAATATTTTAAAAAGATAAATTAAATTTAATGTAAATAGTTTTTAGTTTATTATATAAAATATCCTTAACTTGTGATGTTTAGACCAACTCTAATAATTTTCCATACTTATATTTAATTACATATTAGATAGATATAGAATAGAATTTACAAAAATGATTAATTGTTTTTATAGTATTTGATTATCTACATACTGGTAAAGCTATAGGAAATATGATAAGATATTGCTAAAGAATATATCATATATAATAAAATTGATACAATATCTTTTGATAATGCTTCTAATAATAATGTTGTAATAGAAATATTAAAAAAAAATATAAGATCAATATTAAATAATGATTTATTTCATTATAAGTATTGCTGTCACATTTGAAATTTAATTATACAATATGGTATAGATTACATTAGACTTTATATAGAAAATATAAGAACAGTTCTTTTATTTATTCAAATATTAGTTAAAAGATATCAAGAATTTAGACATCTATGTTTAAAAAATAGTTTTAAAATCTAAAAAATTAAGTTAGATGCTTAACATAGATGGAACTCAATATATGATATGTTAATTTTAAGTTTACCTTATAGTAACGTAATTACAATATTTTATAATGCAAAATTTAATTATTTGTTAAATGATGATGATTGGTGAAATTCTAACATAATTCATAATATTTTAGAATCGTTTTATAATGCAATTAAATAATTATCTGGTCAATATTATCCTATTAGTTCTCTAGCTTTAGTTAATTTATTTAATATTACAAATATTTTTCAACAATATAGAGATATCCTAACTTTTGTAAATATTATTAAATTAATAGAAGATAAATATAATAATTATTAGGATGAGTCTTTAATGTGGACTTGTTTAGCATTAGTCATGGAGTTTAAGTATAGATTAATTAATTGTACGATACTTATAGATGACATTTTTCGTAACATGAATAAAAATGCAATAATAGATACATTTAATAATAAAATTACGACAACTTTATACACAATACATGAAGTATATATTAGCAATTATGGTGAAGGTAGTTCTAGTATTCATACATCTAATTCTATAGAAACATATATTGCTAGTAGTAATGATATTTCGTTTTGAAGTAGACTAAATAAGAAAAAATACGTAAAATCAACTACAAATAATGAATTAGAAAATTATTTAGAATGTGAGTTTGCTTTTAGTGAATTAGAAATGAATAACTTAGAAATATTAAAGTGGTGGTTTAGTACCGTAATTAGGTTTTTTATAGTTTCTAAAATGATTAAAAATTCACTAATGATTTGAACGTTTACTGTGGCATTGGAGTTTGCATTTTGTACAGGTAAAATAGTTTTAAGTGATAAAAGATATAAATTATCAGAAAAGTCTGTAGAAGATTTTGTGTACTTGAAAGATTGATACGATGCAGTTGTTTATCTTCAGGGGGTTGAACTTAAACGATGGCATCAACTTCAACAGTAACAGGTTCTACTTATGATTAATTTAATTTAATATAAAACAACAAAATGTAAAAATATAAAATGTTGGATAGTTTATGTATTTTTTAATTTTTTTTATGTATATATTAAATATTTAATAATAAGTAGATTTTTTTAAAATTTTAAAATAGACCTACCCAATGGACTGGCCTTACTCGGCCCGACTCAGTGGCGAGTCATGGACCGTGTTGGGTCGGGGGTTTATTAAATCTGGTCCGGCCAGGTCCGATCCAGGTCTGTCCGGGCTATGTTTTTTATGGGCCGGTCCGGTCCGGTCCAGTCTGGTTTACAAGTGTACTGATGGTTTCTTAGACATTGTCTTTGACGGTATTTTGAGTTATTTAGGAATGATATTATGGATATGATAAGGGCTTTCCATGTTGAAAGGCATCGTGGATTTTCATCCAATAAGTTTGATTAATGGAGTTTACAAGGTTGCTGCCAAATGTTTAGCTGAAAAGTTGAAACCGTTGGATAAGTAAGTTGATAGATGATTTCCAATCTGCTTTTATCAAAGTTAGATTGATTCTTGATGGTTTTCTAGTGATACATGAATGCATTGAATCAAGAACGAGACAAAATTTATTGGGACTTTTGTGGAAGCTTGATATGGAGAAGGCATATGACAGTATCCATTGGGTGTGTTTGGATGACGTAACGAGGTGTATAGGGTTTGGTCAGAAGTGGTATGATTGGAATGGCTATTGTGTGAGTTTTGTAAAATTCTTGGTACTTGCTAATGGTTCCCCCAAAGGCTTTTTTTATTGTGGTCGTGGTTTGAGACAAGGGGGATTCTCTCTCCCTTTTTATTTTCCTTAGTGGCTGAGGTTTTTGGACGTATGTGTTTCAAAGCTGATGTGGCCGGCAAGATCCAAGGTTTCTGCTTTACTAGAGGAATATGGAGAGTACCTTATCTTCGGTGATACAATTGTTTTTTGTGATGTTACCCACCATCAAGTAATTAATTTGACATGTTTGCTGGGTTTATCTGGGATGATCTCTGGGCTGAAAGTAAATTTTCATAAATCAACAGTATCTGGGGTTTGTTGTGTTGATTCCCTTGTTACTAATGAGGCTTGGTTTTGTGGGATGCAAAGTTGATTACTTTCTTTTTTGCTATTCGGGATTGCCTTTAAGTGGGGGTGAATTAGAGGAGGAAGGGAATGGGGACCAGTGGTGGACTGATTTGAAAGAAGATTGTCTGGTTGGAATATAAGATATTTCTCAATGGGTGGCAAACTCACATTTATTTCTTCAGTGCTATCGAATCTGTCAATTTATTTCCTATATATTTTCATAATTCTGATTTTTGTGGCTAACATACTTGAAGGCATCATAAGACAATTTCTGTGGAAAGTTTGGGGGGTTGTGGGGGAGGGCTATGGAAGGAAACATGTTTGGTTTTCACATGATAGCATGGAGCAAATTGTGTAGATCCATGAGAGAAGGTGGTCTTGGCTTTCGTGATTTTTGCACTTTCAGTCTGGCTCTTCTTTGGAAATGGTTATGGTGACTACAGGATGGTGTAGAACATGGCTCTTCTCTTTGGCAAAGAATGGTGATTCATAAGTGGTATAGACAAAGATTTTTCTTTTCTATAAACAGTCATGTCAACAGAGTGGGAGGTGTATGGTAAGGTATTCTGGGTGTTGGGTGAAGAGGGTAGTGGGTAGAGGAGATTGGTTTAGGTTTTAGGTAGATAGGTGGGTTGGAGATTCAATGTTGTGTTTGTCCTTTCCAAAACTCTTTTGTGTTGCTGCCCCGCCTTCTGTGAGGATCTCTGGATTGTCTGAGATGTATGATTCAGTAGGTATCTACGTGAAGGTGAACTCAATGATTTGATTAATTTACTTTCTCTTTTGGAATCCCATGGTTCTTCCATTTTGAATTTTAACTGTGATTCTTTTCATTGGATGTTGGCAAATAATGGTTATTTTTCAGTGCGATCCTTGTTTCTGGTGCTTAATGGTGGGGGTACTTGATTGGCTTGTCATAGATTGATAAGGAATCATAGGGTGCCTGCCAAGATTCAGTTCTTTGCATGACGCATTCTTCATTGTGGGGAGGGGGTCTCACAGAGAGGGTATTACAGAGGTGTGGAGTCCATTTGGCCAGTCGTTGTTCCTACTGTCTTTCCGCTAGAGAAGATTGGTGGCATCTTCTTTTTGATTGCTCAGATATAACACGATAGTGGTCCAATCTTCTCAATTTTGATTGTGATGTTGTTGGAAATATTAAGGGTTTCTGGGAGTTGTGGAAATCCAAGGGCAATTTTGGAGACAAGAAACGAATGGCATGCTAATGCTCCCACATGCAATTTGGTGGATGCATTGGTTAGATAGAAACAGAAGGATTTTTCTTAAAGCTCAACTGAGCCAGCATGATTGGAAGGATAGGGTGTTTGCCTTGGTAATCAAGTGGTCCTCTCTCTCTCCAGATAGTGATGTGTTGATGGATGCAGTGATTGCTTCGTGGTTGGAGGTTCTGGTAGCATTATGAGGGACATAGGGTGTATTGGAGACTGGAGTTTCCTTTTGTTGCTGTTTTATCTGGTTTTTCTTTCCTTCTTTCTTAGTCCATGTTGGAAGTTGGAACCAGGTTCGATTGGTTTCTTTTGGAATTGTATCTACTGGATAGATTCCTGTTTTAGCTTTTGTATTTCTTTCATTGATTTTTAATGAAATTCGACTTTACTGCTTGGAAAAAATGTTTTTAATTCTGTTATTTCATCATTCCAGTCCGTTAAATTTCCGTATGAGTTATATTTGTTATTGTGGAGAGGGAGGAGGGAGGGAGGTTACTATCACTTTGAAATATTTTCTTGAGGGAGGGGGATATTGTCATTTTGAATTATGCCCTTTTACTTCTCAAACAAAAAATTATTAAAATATCTGATTGCGACAATGTTATTAAGTTGTTTTCTACATTTATATAGCATGACATCATATTTTCTTCAGGTGGTCACTTGCAAGATTCCTCTTGCAAGATAGGGGCTTAGAACCTTGGCACCACCGTCCACCTTGATATTTGCAAATTTGTCTAGAGCTTCAAACTTCTCGATCGCCCCACTTCTAAAATTTGTAGGGTAAATGCTACAAGAGAAAGCATTACATGTAAATTTGGTAGAGGACATTCATGTGAACTTGATTAGGATCTGCACTAAGCACATGCAACTTGATTAGGATGTGCTACTGATGAAATATTTTAAGATTTCAAAACCATCTCTTGTCTACGTGCATAGCTTAGATTGAGGTAAGCCAAGGTCAAGTACAGTTCCTTAACAAGTAGAGCTGAGTAACATTCAGTTGTGAAAGGCATTTGTTTAGGAACTCAATATTTTAGCTCAAAGATCCAAAGTTGCTTTCTTGCCTCTTCATTTGGATGTAACCCTTGGGGAATTTAGGGTTGCTAAATGGTAGGTTTCTTTGTGCCTTTCCTGAGATTCCATCTCCTTGATAATTTCTCTCTTTATTTGTTTTCTGTTGGTTTGTTTTTTTTGCAATGAAATCTTACTTTTACTGCTATAAAGTAGTAGGTTTCTTTAATTTGTCTTGCACGACTTGCTATGATGGATCCCTTTTATATTCAGGTCATTTAATTGGAAGTTTGACATCGACCCTTGAAGGGTTGTTGGGAACTTAAGAATGAGTCACTTAATTTTGTCAAACTACTGGTTCCTTGATATCATAGGCTTGTTTCTGACTGCATACAGAAGCTAAGCCTGCTGCATACAAGTTACAATGGGATTGTTTTATGAGTTCATCTCAATGTATGATAATCCCAAGCTATAATCTTAGGCTTGTTTCTGACTTCCAGGAATTGCAAAATTTTACATAGGAGAGTAAAAAAAGTAAAAGCTATTTGAAGTATCTTATCACAACTGTCTACAAGTATGCTGTGTAGCTAAAACTTGGGGTCTGTTCTTTAAAGAAGAATTGCTCATCTTTTTCATCTAGCATTCTTCTTCTGTCTAGCATTCCCCTTTTTTTTCCCCACAATTCCATTTTAGATAACATGATTTAATTTATTTGGAACTTAACTTCTTGTTTTAATCTTAAAATTTTAATTGGTGAATCTCATGGGTGCTTGAAAACTCTCATTTGTCTGTTTATTTTACAGGTTTCCAACTGGTTGCAGTTTGGTCAGATATGATGGTTGGAAGCTCTTTTGAAATGGCAGAGATAGAAAATGCTTCATCTCTTAATGCTGAGAGATGGCTTCTTTCCCCCATTTTGCTTTCACACCTGTAAGCATTTTTGCAAATGAAATAAATTACTAGCTAATTTCATGTCCCAACCTATGATACCTGGATAAGGATACGAGTAACACTATCGGTGTGGATACCAGTACAACTACCTCTAATTTTTCAATTTTTTGACACAAATATGGTTATATGTAGACCTAGCAATTTTCTTACACAAGTACAAGACATGATGACCACAGTACCAAATGTTTTTGCGTGTTGCTGAAATTCCACCGACATGTGTCTTTTTTTCAATTTATCGACACGACTCCAACACGACATCGACAAGGAAGTTTTGTGAATAAATGTGGACTTTTTAAATTATATTTCCATTGACATAATACTGATATGTCGATATTTTGCTGACACGTGTCGGCTTTTCAATTTACAGAAGTGTGACATGAAATTGACATTTAAAGTCTTGACGATGACATGACATGTCACGTCCCAAAATTTCCACAATAATTTAAACAAATTAAATTATGGGAAAACTAAAGCTAAACAGTAAAATATCAAACCACCAGGAACCTGTGTGTGCGGCTAACAGACTCCAGACTATATGCACTACGCTAAACCAAT